>BRDA01004924.1:0-17572 GCA_036984385.1 Crenuchus spilurus
AAATATCAAACGTCTATTTTTGGGCTAAATTTGGTCCAAATCCGACTGACTGAAAACAGCAAAATATCAAACGTCTATTTTTGGGCTAAATTTGGGCCAAATCCCACTGACTGAAAACAGCAAAAATATCAAACGTCAATTTCTGGGCTAAATTTGGTCCAAATCTGACTGACTGAAAACAGCAAAATATTAAACGTCTATTTTTGGGCTAAATTTGGTCTAAATCTGACTGACTGAAAACAGCAAAATATTAAATATCCATTTCTGGGCTAAATTTGGTCCAAGTCTGACGGACTGAAAACTGCCCAATTTTCAACGTCTATTTTTGGGCTAAATAAAGACCACGACTGACCAACCAGATTTAGCCCAAAAAACAACATCCATATGACGTCTGGTGCTTGGTGGGTAACTACATCCCAGCAAGCACTTAACGTTGTTTAGGCATTGAAACAATGTTTTGCCAAAACATTTAAAAGACATTTAATTTTCACCTAGAATTATTATTTTTTTTTGTTCAGGGATAACGTTCTCTAAATATTAGGATCTAAACATTCCTAAAATGTTCACAATCAAACCTTTTCTAGACATTTAGTAATCATTAAATTTGCTTTAAAAGAAAACCAAATGTTTAGGCATTGAAACAATGTTTTGCCAAAACGTTTAAAAGACGTTTAATTTTCACCCAGAATGAATTTTTTTTTAATGTTCGGGTACAACGTCTAAACATTATGATCTAAACATTCCTAAAATGTTCACAATCAAACCTTTTCTAGATGTTTAGTAACCATTAAATTCACTTTTAAAGAAAACCAAACGTTCAGGCATTGAAACAATGTTTTGCCAAAACGTTTAAAAGACGTTTAATTTTCACCCAGAATGAACATTTTTTTAATGTTCAGGGATAACTTTGTCTAAACATTAGGATCTAAATACTCCTAAAACATTCGCAATCAAACGTTTTCTAGATGTTAAGTAATCATTAAATTTGCTTTTAAAGAAAGCCAAAATAATGAAGGTTCCTTTCACAGAGTTTATTTATACAGTGGTAACCCTACTTACGAGTTTAATCCGTGCAGGAGCCGAGCTCATTAGCTGGTTTGCTCGTTAGCTGGATGCATTTTCCCCATAAGTATACATGTAAAACTGATTAATCCGTGTCAGCCGGCCAATATACAGTATACTTTAATATGCTAAATAATGTGTTTATATGGGTTTTTTAAAACATAAACATGACGACGACAATCCTCGTTTAGGCTGGCCGCTAATGAGAGGGAGACCGACGGTGCTTGTGTAGGCTGGCGGCTAAGGAGGACAGGCGTATGTGTATGGCATGATTACACTTATCATATGAAAAGTAAAAGTAAAATTTATTTAACTATCTTGTTCACTACCATTTGCTACCTCAGCGTCGCTTTCAACAGGCACTTTCACTTTTACTGGACAGCGGTCAAAGGTATTGACTGACCTCTTCTTCTACAGTAGCATCTAGGGGATGCTACGACCGCAGCGCCCCTAGCGGTTGGCATACTTGAAGAAATTTACGCTACTCCTTACTTGGAATTTTACTTGTTACCTGGAACAAAAATATTCCGAGATCTTGACTCATTACCTGGAATACTCGTTAGTAGGGATGCTCGTAAGTAGGGTTACCACTGTATACATTTATAACACTTATCAATTAACCTCCCCCCTGCCTAAATGGTGCATTTTGCAGAAATTTCTGTGTAGCCTTTTTGATGAGGTCTTCAGTGGCATCACGGTGGGCCATCAACACAGCCGCTGCAACAATGTAAAGAACACTAATTACAAACAATTTTACTTTCATGTAATTAAATATTTTACTATATACTGTATTCACTGTATTCAAATTAAAATTAGTGGAGAGATTGGCAGAAATCACACTCTAGGCCTAAGCATGGATAGTATTTGTAGTAAATGGGAGATGCAGAATTTGCCACGGATTGCAGTGAAAAACATTGCAAACACATAAATGAATAGGTTCTAGTAAATCCTTAGGCACTAAACTTTGTATCTGTGTACATATTTTTATACAACTAGCAGGGATGGATAAGATATTTAATGATTTTAAGCTTACCTTCACAAATCCAATCCTGGAGAAAAAATGGCTTCCGGAAATTGTTCCTGTATGATACTCTAGAGGGCGCAAAACACATTACATAGATGTCCACTAGAGGTGTGCTTGTTCCAAGCTTAGGTACTGTATCTCAGTTAGGTATATATATGGATGACTTGACTGGATTTTTTTTTCTATTTTCAAAAACAAAGGAAAGGATCAGGATGTCTTAATTGCAATATGTTGCAAGCCTACAGGTGCAGCTTATGGAAAGTTTAGCTTTTTGTATACAGAAATAATATTTAATTGCTACCATATGTAATTGCCCTGGCAGGATCAGCTAGTGGATCATTAATCAGCTAGCATAATCACTGTGAACGTTTTAGGAATGTTTAGACCCTAATGTTTAGACAACATTATCCCCAAACTTTAAAAAAATTTCATTCTGGGTGAAAATTAAACGTCTTTTAAATGTTTTGGCAAAACATTGTTTCAATGCCTAAACATTAAGTGCTTGCTGGGAGGAACCTTTCTTATTTTGGTGTTCTTTAAAAGCAAATTTAATGATTACTAAACGTCTAGGAAACATTTGATTGTGAACATTTTAGGAATGTTTAGATCCTAATGTTTAAATAACGTTATCCCCGAACGTAAAAAAAATGGGTGAAAATTAAACGTCTTTTAAACGTTTTGGCAAAACATTGTTTCAATGCCTAAACAATGTTAAGTACTTGCTGGATGGATATATCAATATTGTAGTTTATAATATTTTATTGGAAAACCTGATCTAAATGAAATTAAACATTATATAAATTTTTAGGCCAGCCGTTTATTATACCTTTATAGTAAAACATTGTAGAGACGTTTAGTTTTGGTTGGAAAACATTCCTGGTGTATCTGGCGAAATATCAACATTATTTCAACATTTGTGTGGTTGCTGGGATTGTTTTTTAAGCTAAAACAGCCAGTTACAGGGTTGCCAGGTCTCAATAAACTCTCCAGGAAAATGCCTACATGTGTAGAATTCTTAAATTTTCTTTTAATTGTACTTTGTCCTTCATTTCCTTTACTGTTTTATAGTTTAAGGATTTCATGTTATTTATTTTAGTTTTAGCTATTTTAGCTATACTGATATAGTGAACTACTTCATCTTTTCTGAGAGTGTAGATGGTGAAGAGCTATGGAACTATAAGAGCACAGGGGCATACAACTACCTTTATAGCAACAAAATAGGTAAGGTAGTGTTTAACAAACATGGCAACTTCATTTAAAGCTGAGGTAGGGCTGAGTCAGACTGTCAGTCGAGGTAATCACCAGGCGTGGCTAATGCTTATGCTAATTCTAAGGGAAACTGGAGTAATTGAGACACAGAGACACTGGGTTGCTCGTGCATTGCAGGGTTGGGCAAGTCCTGCATATATATAATATATATTTGGAGGATATTTAAGTTGTAATGCTGCAAGCCATGCTAGGTTCCTTTCCTTCTTATTTGGGATAAAGTGCAAAGCAAAAGGTGCCGGACACGCACAGTGTTTGTGAAGCTGCTGGTGTTTAAAGAACATACTTTATTTACATTTTTATTGTTGTGACACCCGACAACATGTCAAGCCCGAGCTCAAATCTTATGCATGTAATCCGTATTACAAAACTAGTTTTATTTGTCTCACCAGAAATTGTTCTGTGATCATCCACCACTGTTGTCTTCCGTGGGTATTCAGGTCTTTTTTTTCTGTTTTTGCAGCTTATGGATGACTTGTTTCACCTCTCTATATAGAATTAGAAAGTTTTTGGCAGTTTGTCATGTTGGTCTTAAATTTAACTGAGAATGGTCTTAAGAGGTCTTAATAAAGTCTTAAATTTAACTCACTGAAACCTGCAAGAACCCTGATATATAGATCACCTTCTATTTATTATTCTTCTATTTATCTTACCATACACCTTGCACTGAGTCACTTGCACTGTTCTTCTAAAAGTGACAATGACAATAAAGATTTATCTTATCTTATCTAAAAGCTGTTTTAGTCCAAAGATGGTTAATGCACATAATTGGACATCATGTGTCTGTATTTCCAAGTTTATGTTTTTGCCAGGTGTTACAAATAACAAGCTGATAAGCCAAAACATTATGACTAGTAGGCTAATATACTTAGTATGGTGTTGGTCCTCCTCATGCCTCCAAAACAGTTCCAACAACTATACCGACCCCTTAAGAAGTCCTGTGGTAACTGGCATCAAAACGTTAGTATTAGATCTTCAAAGTCCTGTAAGCTGTAAGCTGCCTTGAATCGGACTTGTTGTTTCAGCATATTTCACAGATAATTAGATTGCGATCTGGAGAATTGGGGCTGTTGGTAGATACTACCAGCCACTTTTGACACCCTCATGCCTTGCTGTTTCAGAGATGCTCCAACATCTGATGGTAACATTTGGCTCTTCACACTTCACACCCATTTTTTCAACATCCAGCACATCTGGTACTATCAAGGTTGTCAGGCTAGAGCACAAACAGAGAAGTGGCAGACACATGCAAATAATGAGAGATAATGTTTACTTATGGAAGAAGGGATAATAGAAATAAACATTCCAACATATCCAACAGAGCATGAACATGAGACAAATGGTTAAGCATAAGAATAGTAAGAGTACATGCAATGATCAGATAAGAACACGAGGCACTGGACAGAGATACATGATCAGACTTAGGTGATTGTAGGTAGTGTAGTTGAAAGGTCTGGGAGAACTACAGAGGGATGTAATGAAAATAGCAGGAGCTGATGGGAGATTGAGTACAAGTCAAGGGAGAGTGAGCGAGAGAACAACTAGGAGAGATAGCGAGAGAGAGAGAGAGAGAGAGTAGGAGAGAGAGAGAGAGAGAGAGAGGCAGATTATAGAGCGGGGAGTGTGACAGCTACATGAGCCTGTCATTCTTACTATCTAATATATCCCAGGTTTTCACATGCGGTTCCAAGATAACCTGTGCTAATATTGTTTTACTAAAATCTGTATTTCTAACTTATTTATCATTGAGTTCCTGCAGTGATCAGATACTCATATCTGTGCACATCTGTGAAGGCTTTTTCAGCTTGTTTGCCAACCCCATCTGCTGCTCTCTCTCCTGGCACAATTTTAGGAACAAGCGAGCGTTCCTCTTTAGAACAAGTCCAGCCCTTTTTCTTATGCTTTTTAATCTCCTTTACTTTCTTTTGCATATTATGAAACTGCATCATTTCTTGCTGTTGCTGGAAGCTAAGCGGCTGTTTCAGTGCAATACTTTTCCCATTAAAGTCTGTTTCCATACATATAGCGCACAGCTAATTGGAGCAATAGGAGCATTATTGGCTCTGTGAAACAGGATCTCATTTAAACACTGCAGTAACACAGCAGTAATGTGCATCGTGGGAGCACACTGACTTGCTGTACCTGAAAATAAAAGTCATTTAGGAAGCTCTGACAACAAAAAAGGCTGTTCTAACTGGAAGAAGTTATACATAAACATCTCAGTCCACTATCATATTCATGTTGAGTTGAAGTTACCTGCATTTAAGACACCGATTGAAGGCAGTATATCATGACAATGCTAAGATACTGTCAGCCGACATACAGGCTTATGGGATATGTAGGGAAGGATATACAGTGTCTATGCAACCGGACATGTCTGGGTGTATTCCTGCCTAAGAATAGCATTTGAGATGTGATGGACCATGAACTGACCTGTAAAACACTGATTATAGAGATAAAGGTTCAGTTTTCTAGCCATTGTCTAGAGTCAGTTCATTTGTTCAGGAAGGTCAGCAATGCACAGTTCAATGCAGGAAAATAGTGCATTACTTTGGCTTTAGTGTAAATTTTTATGCTTTTGGGCAAACCATTTGTTGAATATTTCACAATGCATTGCTAACTGAATCCAAAATAATGTCTACATGATATTTTCATTAGCAGCAATTAATGTTATAACCTACTTAACTTTACTACATTCCACAGCAAATTCACTATTTTACAGGTCAAATATTTGGTAGGGCCCTATTTATGACTATAATACTACTGGATTTTCAATACCTGTGGGCCATAGTGGTACTGCTAGGGGGGGGCGTTACTCTGGCAAATATATATATATATATATATATATATATATATATATATATATATATATATATATATATATATAATGATTATATATTCAAACATAATTTAATAAATTAAATGTATTTGCATTTGCTTAAATCTTCTTATGCACTGTGGAAACCTGGCTGTGGGTGCTGTGAGTTGCAAAAGTTTGGGAACCCCTGCAGTAGTACATCTGAAAGAATGCATGTGTTAGGAGTTTATGGGTTCCATTTAGAGTTGATGATGTTGAAATCTGTAGAGTCAGTGAGGTGAAGTTTTTGGGTGTCATTATTGATGAAAAGCTGACATGGAAACCTCACATAAATTATTTAAGAACAAAAATCGCTAAATCTATTGCATTGCTGTATAAAGTAAGAGAGTTATTTTATGATAAAGCTCTGTATTTGTTGTATAATGCAATAATTGTTCCACACGTGAACTACTGTAGTGAAGTCTGGGGGAAAGTGTGCAAAACAATTACAAATTCTATTTTTGTACTACAGAAAAGGGCTGTAAGAATTATCACTAAAAGCATTATAGCTATCCATCAAATACACTGTTTTATCAGTTGAAATTCTATGATTTCTTTAATATTTTATTGTTAATGTATAAGGCTCATAAAAACACACTACCTTCAAACATCCAATTAAATTTTGTTAAGAGAAAGAGTTGTTATAATCTTAAGGGGACAGAGATGTTTGCAAAGCCTAAATTTCGAACTAGTTTGAAAGAGCGTTGTACTTCAATTCAAGGAATAAGTTTATGGAATAACTTGAAGAGTGATGTTAAAAATGCTAGATCAATGTGTGTGTTTAAAAGAATGATAAAAGTTGGTTTGTTTAAAAAATATGAAATAGTATAATGTGTTACTATATGAACTGTTGTTCGAGAATGATTCAATGTTTTTGTTTAGTTTTATTTTTTGTTTAGTTTTGTTTTTGTTTAGTTTTGTTTCTGGTAAATTACTATCTTTTGAATTTACTCTTGGGAAAAAAGAGGCAGATATTATAAGATTTTTTTCTTCTTTCTGCTGTCTTTCATTTTATTTGTGATTTGTATTTTTCTATATATATTTATTCTGTATGTAAGATTTATTTTGTTATAATGAAATGAATACATTCTAAATAAATTTAAAAAATAAAAAATAAATAAAATGGTTGGATCAATTGAACAAAATGAATCATGTGACTGTATCTAATCTCTTTATAGTCATAAAAAAGCTGAGCTGTAACTGATTTAGTATCTTTCCTTTTAATGGGATTGACTTCCCAAAAATTATGTCACAATTGAATGTAGTGAACCTTTAAAATACACAATTGGGCGATAAGGACCAAGTTGGACCTTTAAGGGGACATTTGTCTTGTTTGGACCTTGCTGGGCAGTGGTGTACCTGTTTTCAGATAGTGTAAAAAGTGGCTGAATGAAACCAGCAAAGCTTTAGGCACTGAAGTACAGCAGTGTGTAGGGAAAGACTGATCAAGCAGACATTTTTGATTTAATAAAGTCCATCAAATGGACTCTGGGTACCTTGTTCTGTGCAGATCTGATTACCTTCCTAAACAATGACTGTATCCTGAAAAAAGCAGTGTGCCCAGCAGTGGAGGAAAATGGAAAAACAGCAGCCTGGTCATTAACCTCTATGTTAGTCCACTTTGTTTTTAAGGTAAAAAAAATTATAGATGTTTTTTACTGATTCTGTTTATAATGCAATACCAACAGACTCCCATCAGTATATATACAGTCATCAGACTGTATAACTCCTCACTGCGGGTGGGGGGAGTCGGAGGACAGATTCGGAGAGCAGTAGCCACCACCCACTAGTCATATACTTATGTACAATGTGCAATATTTTACATTTTACCTTACTTTTCATTTTTAAATGTATTTTAAGTAAGATTAATTTTACTTTAGTTTAGTAATTGTTTATAGTAATCATTAACTTTCATTTCTGGGACTCAAAATCTAAATATATCTTTTTATCTACATTTGATCTAAATCTACCTTTTTTCTACATTGTACATACGTACTTACATACACATTACACTTATATAGCACCTTTCTGAGACATGTGGACTCGAGTCACATGACTTGGACTCGAGTCCGACTTGTGTCACCAAACTGATGACTTGTGACTTCACTCGACACCATCACTAAAGACTTGCGACTTGACTTAGACTCTACCTTTACTGCCTTGGACTTGGAATTGGACTTGAGATTTTTAGACTTGTAAAGACTTGACAACCCCATTTGAACATATTAAATAAGTAAAACTGAATCACATAATTGGATTATTTTGTATTAAATGGTGCTGTAATTTTTGTCACTACCTAATCCGTTCACTCTGTCTGATTTGTACCGTGCATGCGCATAAGCACGTCATTTCAGGGTCATTTTCGAGTATCCAATTCACCTGATCCCCATGTTTTTGGACTGTGGGAGGAAAGAGGAGTCCACAGAGAAAACCCATGCAGACACTGGGAGAACATGGAAACTCCGCTCCGATGTAAATTGTACATACAAATTGTACGCATATTTTAAAAAATTCTGCTAATATGAAGGATTCTTTTACAAAAAAAGTCACATTTTTGCATTTATTTCATGTAGTTTTGCACATTTTTGCACATTCAAAAATCCTAAAAAAATATAGTGTACTGTATAAAGGCTTGAGTTTTGTGGCTAAGGCTCAAAGACTAGATGTTCTGGGGAAATGCATTATAAATCTATATCTTTATAATTTGTTATTATCTACATATTTTAAAGGTTTATGAGCAGAGTTATTATAATAACTATTATAATGAGTGTATATGCCTGTCATGTGTCACCTGTTCTAATTTGCGTGTGACATGAAGAATGTTACGGTTCGTCGGGCCATCCTTCATGTGTGTCGTGTGTGAGTAAGTCAAGCAGAGCGACAGCAAGCAGAGCAGATGCGTGATTGGTCAGCCTGGAGGCTTTTGCTCACTGAGAGAGAGAGAGAGAGAGAGAGAGAGAAAGAAAGAGAGAGAGAGAGGTGCAAACACGAACTGAGCTGCCAATATGAACGCATGCAGCATAGAGAACCACATCATGGAGTGCGTGCACTGGTTTCTACGGGTTCTATTCTCTCTCTTATAACAACGTGGAAATAAAGCAAGAAGAAGAAACAGCTGTGATATCTTTGTGGTGGCTCGTTTGCTTCATCCTTCTGTCTTTACCTCTCTCACTCTCTGTGATCTCTCTCTGTTGGGAACAGCGCACAAGCAGGATTTTAATCCTCCATCCTTTGCAGCCCAAACAGCCATTGTTTTTAAAAGGCACTTTTCTTGGAGGAGAAAGCATGATTTTTGCAGACATGAGCACGGGGAGTAGCTCCCCGAAGATGCATCCACCCAATGGCACTCGTTTTTACACCTACCAGGCAAGTCGTGCTTTTACATCCTTTAAACCAGTGCAGTGTGGATGCAGGGAAAGTGTAGAGATTTCAGGGAAGAGATACAGAACTCGGCACTTGCTTTGTTGTGTAGGATTGTATGCTTGATTGTATGGAGTTTCTTTATATGACTGTATGCTGTGGTTTCTGTTGACTTCATGTGCAATTCAGTGCTTTAAACTATTTGTTAATCTTGTTGCCTTAGTAGTGCTTCCTCAGCAAAAGTGATACTGAGATTTATTATTATTCCCTGTATGTAGTTCAACAAGCCACACCTCCATCTGTGCTGAGATTGGCTAGCAGTCCATAATCTACAAACTGATAACCAATCCTAGAGAAGGACACAGGATACTGTCAGCCAATTCTAGAGCAGTTAGCAAGACTATACTAGCCAATCACAATGCAGAAAGCAGGATGCTGTTTATATTGTTCCAGTACAGGGGCATGCATTATTCGGGATACTAATATCCAGTCATAGTGCAGGGGTCAGGACACTACTATCCTATCCCAGCATTGGGGCAGGACACTGTTATCCTCAGCACAGACTGATCATGTGTAGGGTTACACAGTAAGGAAAAAGTACTAGCATTATATTGTTACATAGCATGTTTGTAAGAAATTCTTGCAGTACTGTAGCTTGATTAGAAATCCTCCTGCATTACTTGTTTTACTTTACAAATCACTTTCATTTCTCAAACAGTGATTGGTCAGGATGCTATCAACATTTAATAATAAAAAAAACATTGTGAATGGTTAGCTCATTTGCACATTGCAGCCATATTACAAAGCCAAAACTGTATTATGATTAACAAACAATATATTGTGCAGCCCTAATCAGGTCTCATTGATTCATTTGACAGATGTGGTAGATGTGTAAATGGAGGTTGCTTGATGGCCATTGCTGTAGTGAATAGTGGACTGAAATGTCCAAAATGTGGATTGTGTTCAGTGAATGTTATATTTTACTCTCTGAGTGCAACCCTTAAATCCTCAAATGGCACACAGAAATTCCTTGATTATTAATTTAGCCACACACAGTAAGTCTATTGATTTTTCTCCCACAGAATACCCTCATCTACTTTGGCTCCTAAATGACACTTCCTAAATAGACATTTTATTAGTCATTCAGAGCACCAGAACTGAGAAGAGTCATGGATGGGAAATGGCTAGTAGTGATATTCCTGTCTTTAGTAAACAAATCTGAGTGAAGCGTGAGACTATACAGAGATTGGTAATAAAATTCAAGAGAAAATGTCTCAGGAGAAATACAGTATTTCAGCAGCAGACCTGAGACTAAAGTTTCATCTGTGCTTCCATCTCATCTCACTGTTGTGTAGGAAAAACTGCTGAAATGTTAATGTGAACTCTTTTTGGATTTCTTTTTCTTTCAGGAGGTCTTGTTCAGCATTTGTACAGCAATAGAAAGTGTAACATCACACAGTGATGATGTATTTAAAAAACAGACAAACGAGCAAAGAATCACTATGTTATGAGCATAGACATGTACCAATGGGAGGCCTAGATTGCTTAACACGTTTTCTGTTATCAAATTCTTATTGTAGCTAAGCCTCTGAAAGTAGATGCTGTTCATTGAAATGTTTACTCTGCTTGCTCTCTTTAACCCAGCACTGAATAATTAACTAAAATGTATGTACAACAGAAATCCTCTAGTAGATACAATCTTCAAGTGAACTTTTCCTCTTGCTGCAGGCACAGGCCTTTAACTTTCTAGTTTTCCATCACTGACCTTGTTTTTATCTCTTCGTGGGGACCAAATGTCATCATATGTGTGTGTGTGTGTGTGTGGTTATGCAACACTGTTGAGTGTGAATAAAGGCCAGAAAAGCCCTGTCACTCACCCGCCTCCGCACAACTATCATGACAACAGTTGTATTATGTTCATTAGGCAAATTAGGCAACAAAAAAATGAGATAATGTCCATTAGCCATTACAGGGAGTGTTCCCATTAAACTGTTCTTTCATAACCTCACTGATAGCAGCGCTTATTTAATCACAGAGAACACAGAGAGAAATTTCTGCTCTCGGCTCTGTTTCAAACTAAAGGAAGCTTTTTTATTTACAGTGAAGTTATAAATCAAAGGTTTCTGATGTTATTTACATTATAGTACTGAATACATCAGATCCACACAGATTCTCCTTTTCTTTAAAGGTGGGTGTTCATACAGGACATGTTCTTAAGAGAGAGAGAGAGAGAGAAAGAGACAGAATGCAATGAAGAGAGAAAGAAAGAGTGAGCGCAAAGAGGAGTAAGGGAGACAATAAAAAGGTAGAGAGAGGAAAAAGGAGTAAAAAGAATAGAAAAACAGACTGACACTGAGAGAAACAGAGTGAGAGGATAGAGAGATAGATACAGTAGATAGATAGATAGATATATATATATATATAGAGAGAGAGAGAGAGAGACAGAAAGACATGATAGAGGGAGAGAGAGAGAGAGAGGGAGAAACTAAAGAGACAGACTAGATAAAGAGAGAAAGAAACTTGAGAGAGAGAAAGAGGACAGAGCAAGAAAAGAGGGAGACAGAGAGAGCAAGAGAGAGATGAAAGAGAGGAGAGGGAGACAGGGAGACACACAGAGAGAGATAAACTTGAGAGACAGAGAGAGAAAGAGAAAGAGGAGTACACACACACACACACACACACACACACAGAGAGAGGGTATGAACTGCTTTGCTGTCTATACCTCATGCTGCTCATTCACTGAGTCACTCATATGCTGCCTGAGCAATCTGCCCACCAAGGCAGTAGCATTAAAGTGATAGTTCAGCTAAATAAATAAATAAATAACACAGTTGTACACTGAATCTACAAACCTAAGGTTTATATCCCACCTGTTGGCATGATGCAAGCTGCAGGCCAAAATCAGACTTGTCTTAAACTGTTCTGAGTTGTTCTGTGATCTTTAACAGTCTCGATGATGTGGTTTCTGTGATTATACTGTTATGTATTCATGTGGATGGTAGTGCTTATTAAATATGCATTACTGAAGGCCGCAATATGCAAATGAACTGTCTTTGGCATCACAATGGCTTTTACTGTAAAACTGTGGTTTCAGTGACTGATAACATCAGTTTAGTGTGGACAGGAAGACAAAACACAGAGAAAAGCTGTTTTCAAAGATATCTGGAGACATGGACAGAATTAAACTTCTCTCACCACCTATCCCTAATGTCCAGTCTTTCTGTCGTCCTTTATGTAAATGTGAAATCACACACAGCCTCCTGGGTCCAGCACTGCTCTATTCTTTGGCCTATTTCTCTCTCTCTCTCTCTCTCTCTCTCTCTCTCTCTCTCTCTCTGTGTGTGTGTTTTAATCAGGCCTCCTGCATTAAACTCTCGGAGGGGCAGATGGCGGTGAGTTTTTGACCCACTTTGATGGATTCCACACCGATTAAAGGGATGAGAGAGATTTCCAATGCAAGGGGAATCTCAGTGTGTGTGTATGTGCTGTGTGTGTATGTGTGTGTATATGCATGTAGCACTGTGTACCTGTGTTTTAGCTCCCTGAAGAAAAAGCTAGTTATCTGTTTATTTACTTTAAAAAAACACTAATATTCAAATAACTTTAAAACTAATGAAGATCTAGTGATGAAATGTGGATTAAATAAATCTCAGACTTTGTAAAAAAAAAGACTGGCATGTATGATTACAGTGCATGTAGACAGGTGTTCATTCCTGTTGACCAAAATTAGTCATCAGGCTGTCAGACTGGAGGCCGGCACCCATCAAGACGTCTCCATCGGTCGCCTGGGGCTGCAGTGAGACATTAAAGTCCTCAGTTATCCTTGTGGATAAGACACAGGATGTTGGCTATTTCACCCTGAGACTTGTGCAGAGATCTGTGTATAATGTATCAGTGCACAGGACAGGAGGAAGTTTTGTATAATGTATCAGTGCACAGGACAGGAGGAAGTGTTGTATATTGTATCAGTGCACAGGGCAGGAGAAAGTGTTGTATATTGTAACAGTGCACAGGACAGGAGAAAGTGTTGTATAATGTATTAGTGCACAGCAGTGTTAATTTTGACAGGTGGTTTTGATTTAGTTTTAGTCCTAGTCTTCTGACTAAAATGTATATTAGTTTTAGTCAAATTTTAGTCATGTAGTTATTGTTAGTTTTAGTCTAGTTTTTGTTGACAAAAACTGAAAACATTTTAGTCTAGTTTTAGTCAATTAAATGTTTAAAATATTTAATTAGTTGTATTTTTTAGTTACAATATTTTAAATTGGAGCTATTTTTAGACTGCTTACTGTTATTTCAATAAAACAATATTCTTTAATTTTTGTTACATTTAATAACACAATGACATCAGCTATTGTGGAAGAAAGTTGGCACATTTTTCTTTTTCTAAAACACTTTGCGTTTATTTAACTTTTACATCACAAAATGTAGTATGTAAATACAATTTGGTATCAGCGTGACTAAATACACACATTAACAGCAATCTCTTCACAGCCTCTTAAAAACCAGAAATTATTTATATCTGCGTAAATATCCAGTATAACAAACAACAGACACACGAGAGAAGTCTGCCCTCTGAGCTTTCTGTCACAAACGATAAAGGATAGATTAAGAGGGAAAGAGGGGTTTCTCCGGTGTGCTGGCCTTTTCTCATTTCTTTTACTCGTTCCTGTTGGCGTTAACATTAACTTGTACTTAATGTGAACTACCACGGCTTACGTGCCTTTCCTGAAGCTGCAGGAGTGATGTCAGCACGTTGTGTTGTTAAACTGCACCAGTGTGACTGGGGCCACGTGCTCTGAGAAAGTCAGACGTGCAGCAGGTTTATTTTAAAAAGCGGATTACTGGACAAAAATATTCTTTTTGTCCTGTGACATTTTCGTTTAATTTTTATTCGTCGACGCGAAGTCTAATACTTTTAGTCATAGCTTTTGTTTTAAAATATTAGTTTTTATTTAGTTCTCGTCTCGTTTTCGTCGTGACAAAATGGTTGCCAACTAATATTTTTCGTCATAATTATCATTAATGAAATTAACACTGGTGCACAGTACAGGAGGAAGTGTTGTAAAATATATAAGTGCACAGGACAGAAGGAAGTGTTCATGGTGTGAACATACTGGATAACAAACTCATTTTAAAAGACACTGTACATTTAACACTGTACATGTATTGTATGTAAATGTGTTGGTGGAGGACTTTCTAAACCTCTACTCATATCAGTCCAGTTTTATTTATATTTATTATTAGTGGCTTTGGCTAATCACTGTTTCATGTTGAATTGAGCTTGATGTTGATTTATCTTGTCCAGCCAATATTCAAGACACATCAAGGAGAACATCAGGTACCAGACTTCAGACTCATATATATATATATATATATATATATATATATATATATATATATATATATATATATATATATTAGTATGCAAAAGTTACTTTTTACTGTATTTATATGTATTTATATTTATTCTAATAATGTCTGGAGTTTTAACAAACACAAACTCAATTACTGCCAAAATAAATTAGCATAAAAATTAAGTTAAGGGGCTAAGAATTCTACACAGTATTGTGTTTGTGTGCACTCCATAAATTCACATTCAATTCAGGAATATAGTGCTTTAAAAAAAGTGTTGTAACAAAGCTTTACAGAAACCCAGTCCACTGCAAAGCTGACAGGAAAATAAACTCCCTAAGAACATGAATTCTCAAGTACCGAGACTCAAAAGAAGAACCCATTCTAAAAGAGCAATGATTAGAAAATAAAGTGTATTTCCTGAATAAAATGCAGAGCTATTGTGCAACCTAATCAATATCCAGGTGGTCACCAGTGCATTATTACATGCTGAAAAATCAAATGCATGTGTTTTCTCCACTTTATTTCCAAAATCAGTCCATCAAGACATGTTTGTCTGAAGTTTTCACTCATGTTTACACAGGAACTGCTGGGCAAAACAGCTTAAAAGAAATGAAACCTTGTGTACACCAAGTCTGTTTAAAGGCAGGTTAGGCGATTTGTCGTGCAATCTGTTCTTGTTGTTATTCTAGAAATTATCTTACATTCCAATAGCAATCAGGAAATAAAATGCACTGAGGACATAAATTAAAAGTGTCTATGTCTATGTAGGCCAGTAAAAATTATATTTTTTATTTGACATACTCTACCTTTAAGACTACTGAACACCTCAACTCTGTAGGATTGTTTTGACATGCTGGCAGCATGATGCTAATTGGTGGAGTATAAGCTTTCATTACTTGTTAGCTGTGTTAGCTTTGTATCTGGAAAATAGCATGAATTTGATTTTCTGATTTGTAACTGGAGTTTGATTAATGTCTGAATGTGTTTTCCTTGTTAGTTGGATGTTGTATGTGTGTGTGTGTGTGTGTGTACAATAACCAAGGAGAAATTCCCCTCCAGAGAGAAAAGCACTGTCATGATTAAACAACATAAGAACAGTCTAATATCTGATTGTCTTTATTCAGAAGAGGGTATAGAGAGAGAGAGCAAGGTGGATGAAAGAGAATCTGTAATAGTGTATATGCAGAGCTGTCTGCTTAAGGGTGTGGTTTTCTTCTATTCCCGCCCCCCCCTGCTTTCTCTCTCTCTCTCTCTCTCTCTCTCTCTCTCTCTCTCTCTCTCTCTTCACTATGGCTATTTGCTTTAATCCCGTCTGTCCTTGGTCGAGCGACATTCCAGCTTCACACCCAAAACAAACACATCAGATGTGTTCTCGCTCTGATTCAGCCGCGCAGCACTAAAGAGCAGTGACAAGCGGCCTGAAAGTCAAACACCTTGAAATACATCTCACCATTCATTTGCTGAACACACAAATACACTAAAATGTCTAAATGTGCTAACCCAGAAAATCATCTTTGAGTGCACTGATATACCAAATAAATTGACTTTACTTTGCATTATAGAGCTCTTTGCCTCCACCTGATCCATTAATTCCATATAATGAGGCACCTCAACAGCTGTTATGTCTTACATAGACAAAAGTGTAATTATGGTTGACAAAAATGTTATTCAACGCTGTCACTGCAGAGGCTGTATGGACAGTCATGTTATCAAATTTAGGGCGTTTTCACACCGGTAGTTCATTTCTCTTGTCCGAATCAGAATGAGTTTGTTTAACTTGGAGCACTTCCCCTTCTATTTGGTTTGTTTTCACACAGACACAAACCTAAATGCAAGAAAATGTGCCCCAACAAACCACGTGAACACATTGTCTCCTCTGATTGGTCAGAGCTGTTTGGTTGGAGCAGGAAAGTAAACACTAGAGCAGCAGCAGTAAAAGTGAAAACTGTCGCTGTCCTGTTGCTTTTGCAGCTCAGAACTCACATGTCCCGAGCCACGGCTCCGCTTCACTGTTTAACTGTCTTGAGAGGTCTCGTGTATCTGCTGTGAGGCAGTGGAATGTGACACTACGAACTGATGCGTGACATAGTCTATGATGTGGGTTAGTGACGCGTGACAGCAGCAACAGTACAGTACAGTTTTAGCACTAACCAGCTCTCTGTTTAGCTCAAACTTGTGGAGTGCATAATCGGCTCAGATCAAGGAACCACTCTGGAGTTTGTTTGACCACCTCCTCCACCTCCTTTTAACCAGACCAAATAGTGCTGGTGTGAAAATGCCCTTAATTTCTCAATTGTGAAAATTTTTTTTAGATTCTCCTTAAATTCCTTAAGAGGCCTAAATAGACACTTCTCTGCCGGTTAAACATTATACAGTGATGTGAAAAAGTGCTTGCCCCCTTCCTGATTTCCTGTTTTTTTGCATGTTTGTAACAAAAAAAATCCTAACCTACATGGCGCTGTGTGAAAAAGTGATTGCCCACCAAGCCCAATAGCTGGTTGGGCCACCCTTAGCAGCAACAACTGCAACCAAGCGTTTGCGATAACTTGCAATGAGTCTTTTACAGCATTGTGAGTGTTACGACATTTTCTGAGTAACGTTCAATAGCGTTTGCGAACCAACGTCAACAACGACGATTCCCACCG
>BRDA01004927.1:0-16764 GCA_036984385.1 Crenuchus spilurus
GGACTCCTTGTCTTACGCTGAACCATGCTGATGTGTGATCGGCGGTCCTGATTTCTCAGTAGCTGGATCAGGTGTGAGGGAAAACCCATCTCCAGCATGGTTATCCACTGAAATATGCCTAGCATGCAATAAATGTAAAATACATGATAGTAAAACGGTTTTAATTAAATTATGAACAAAAGAAACAATATTATTTTGACATATAATATACAGATATTTCAGGATGATACAAATTGTGTGATTTCAAACATGTGATGTCAACAGGTGAATTTAATCATGATTTGGCACAAAAGCAGTATCGATGAAAGGCTTTGCTGTGGAGTTTTTTCCAGTTTATAAATAAATTTGTGACAAAATTATTGAAATTTAAAACTAAACATGTTCCTCAAAGATAGACTGGAAGAGATTTCCATATTTGTCCATCTACAGTGCATAATATCTAAGGAAAACAATCTAAGGAATCTGGAGGAATTTCACTGTGTACAGGCACAAGCCTAAGCAGAATACCTGTGATCTCTGATATTTCAGATGGCACTGCACCATTTATCAACAGCTGATATGATCACATGGGCATTAAATTACAAACAATACAGAGTTACATTCACAAATGCCATTTAAACATTACCGCGCAAAACAGAAGCCTTATATTAATCATGTCCAGAAGCCACATCATCTTCTCTGGGTTCAGAGGCATTTGGAATACCAAGGTGTGGCCAGTGCTGTTTAAATAACACATTTTATATATTTTCTAAGTGAAAATTAGCTGCCTTTAAATTTAAAACAATTTGAAACAATTCACCTTAGCAATAAATGTGCTTCTATTTGTAAAAACTATTTGGCATTAGAATGAATATAAATAAACATAAATACAGTAAAGACTAAGAAGAATTTCTTGTTTTAACCCTTTTACGCATAGTGGTCACTACAGTGGACAGCAATTTAATAGCTGTTTTCTTCCATATGCATGAGTTTTCATGTCACAATTGCACATCAGCCACTAGAGTGGATGCTATTGTGCCTTACTCTATGCTTCCACTCAGTGGTAAACTGTTGCAAGTGCAAGAAGAGACGAGAAGAAGCGACATCAATTGCTGCAATATCCGTCCAAAACTTCTATTCTTTTTTTTTTTTTTTTTAATTTCCAGGTTTTTGCCAATTTTATCCCCTTCCCAATGTAGTGGTAGCCAATTAACCCATCCCCTCCGTTAGGCCTCTCCCCATCACTTTGCAATGTCCCTGACTCTAGGAGGGTGCAAGCAAGTACAAGCCTCCTCCGTTGCGTGTGATGCAGCCACCGCTTCTTTTTCGAACCACCGCTGATACACCATCACTGCAGAGCCTAACGCGCTTGGAGGAAGGCACACAGGGTCCCCAGCTCCGATTGGACCAATCAGTAGATGCCTGAGCCAGCAGACATTGCAAAGTGTGAGTGATAGGGAGAGAGAGAGAGAGCGCCATCTACCCGCCCAGAGAGAGCACTGCCAATTTTTTGCTCCCTTGGGCCCCGGCTGTTGATGGCAAACAGCATGACTGGGATTCGAACTCGCAATACTCGGGTCATAGTGGTAGCGTCTTTGCCCACTGAGCCACTCTGGGCCCCTCAAAACCTCTATTCTAGGATACCCTTGGAAGTAAAAAAAAATATGGTGACATAAAGCAACAACTAAGGAGTGATGATATTGTTAAAATTTCCAAATATTGATTTTGTGTTTTGAGGAAATTGTGATTTATCATGTGTCCACTAAACTGGACATTGTGCAATGCTGGCTATTCTGTAATTTATAGCATTGCTGCAACTTTGTGATTGTTTTTCTACTACATCACCTGCAGCAACTTTTGGCTGCAAATCAATTAATTTGTTATTTGAATTTAAATGTAGTTTGTATTGAAATTAAACAATATTTTGTTTAATTCCATGCATTTTTCAAGGAGTTGATGATCTGTCCATTAGGGTGGACAACATGCATTTGAACCTCAACTAATGAAATATGTTTCTGACTCCAATCATAACATATTAACAACCTACTACTGTGACAACATCTGTCCTATCATGAGAGTAATGATTAATGTTATATTTTTAATTTGGTCCTGGACACCACTGGCCCCAGCTCACTGACACAAAAAATGCCAACAGATGCCATGATTCTGCCTGCACATGAAAAACAAAGTACATCTGCATGCAGTGTCTTGTGGCTTTGTGCCCTGGGTGTTTTGCCAATTTCCATACAAGATAAACTTTTCCTCCTGAAAAAACACACTATATTGATGTACCAAACTACTTTTGAAATAAAATGTTTGTCACAGTAGTAGGTTGTTATTATGTTATGATTGGAGTCAGCTGGACTATGTGTTTTTGATGTAAAATGTTTTTGCAATACATTGAACAGTTGTGGAATACGTTCATGTTGTGAACATATAATTAAAGATCATTAGAAACACATTTTATGGTGTTTGCAAAAGTTTATTTTATTGACTCTTTTCTTAAAAATATATTTCATTAGTTGAGGCTCAAATGCATGTTGTCCACCCTAATGGACAGATCACAAACTCCTTGAAAAATGCATGTTTAAAACATTTTTTTATTATTATTTTTTCCATGCCCAAAGAGTAATAAAAACACTTGGGAAAAAAATCCTGAAGTATGTTATCTTAATTCATGCATGAAAGGGTTAAAGTTTGGTTGCAGATGTTCTCCTGGATGCTCCTCAGCCATCACATGGATCTATTCAATTCAGCACTAGCACACTTCATTTAATTATCAATTAATCAAAGCAGGTGCTAGAAATAATAGTAATAAACAAAGACTGTCCAAATATCCAACTTTTTAAATAAACTTTCTAGATGTGCCTAAAATGCTGTATTGTTTGGTTCATTTTCCTTCAATATGTTAAAATAATGTTGAGCAAAACGTATATAAAAAAAATGTCACATTTACATTCATTCCCTGTACAGGATGTGATAAATTTACTTAAAAAAGATCAACAGAACATGTAACTGAATGTAAATGAATCTCCAAACTTTTGCATATGACTGTATAACAAACAATTAATGTAATTAAATAAGACACCTGCCTCACATCCATCACTGCCCTGGTGTCAGATCCATGCACAGACATAACACAATCCCATAAACCCAGTCTGCAGCCACTAATACCATAGTGTGCTGTGTAAATGCTAAGTATCACTCAACACAGGGAACCACAAATGCATGACCACCGACACACACAATCATGGTGAACCGCAACTATACTGAACCTCAGCAGCCAGACCCACAATGTAGAACAAGGATTAAACATGCACATTAAATGGCCTCACTCTCACACACCACAACAACCACTGACACACTTCTTTCTCTCGCACACAAACACTTTATCATGCTCCAACTGCACTCACTGCACACCAAAACCTCTATCCAACAAATAGTTCTTTCAAACTTCGCTGACTGGCTTTAGAACCTTCTAAACAGACCAAAGAAAGATTCAACACAGAAACCAAAGCATTATTACAAGTGATGGTCCGTCTTGGCCCTTGAGAACCTTCGCATTACAAATGTTGGCATTTTCCCTACTTTTCACTGCACTTGATTGAGCTCGTTAGCTAATTAACAAGTCGTTTGGAAGCTTGATTAAATGTGATAATCAGAACAAAACTTTGTATCAAAATGCAGCTGATTTTTTGTTTGATTCAAGATTTCTTTGTTTACTTCAACTTAAAAGATTAGGAACATTCGCTTCCTTCTGTAAAGTTACCATCTCGAAGATACAAGGTTGGGCTCCTGTTAAAGGTGCTATACACAGTTTCAATTTACTACATCCATCCATCCTAGATTCAACTTTTTGCCAATATGATCACACACAATGGAATTTGACCTCAACATTCAGTGCAGTGAAAGACACACTAGGCTGTGAGAACATGTGTCTGAAGCGGTGGCCCGGCCAATCCACAGCCTCTGGGGAGCAGTTGGGGGTTAGGTGCCTTGCTCAAGGGCACTTCAGTCATGACCTGCCGGGTGATTGAACAAGTATCAGATCCCTAATCACCAGGACACGGCTGCCCACAATCCATTTTCCTAACCGCTTAATCCTGGTCAGGGTCATGGTGAGTCCACCTACCCCTTTATGGAGCACTAGGCAGGGCATTACAGGCATTTAACTGTAGCCAGGACAGGACAGGACGCCAATGCAATACTTTTTTTCAAATTCAGCGAATGTTTCCTCACAGTTCACCAGCTCTCTGGGGTGAAGACCTGTGTAAACATTAGTGTGGCGTTTGGATGGTGGAGATACCTCCAAATACTGAAAGGCAGGAAAAGGGATGGGGATGTTACTGTATTCTTGCTCAATAGGTGGGGAACATTTACATATTTTTGCTGTTACATAGAAATATCTCGTTTTGACGTTGCACGTGAATATTCAAGCTAAACATCAGTGTATTGTAGGTATCTTGTTGGCTAGGGTACATAATTGTATACTTTTTTGCAGTGCATTGTGGTATTGTTTAAGTGCACCAATTTCAGACACCACTACAGAAAGGCAGAACCCCAGAATAGTACACTTCATTAGGAATAGGACAGTCTGGACACCTTTCTTTTGGTATGTAACCCCAATGCTGTTACCTTTGCAATGACCTTTTATAATTTTAGGAGGCGGAGCTTCTGAAGGAAGGGGTGTGTTTATTTCAAATATCAACAGTGGCTCTCCAGAACCATGTACAACACCTTTAATTACCACACACTGCATTTCATCAACACCTGAGCTAATTACACTGACTGGGCTCAGAAAAGCCTTTTAACTAAGCTGTACATGTAGTGGCACAGTGTTGGGACGTGTCCAATGACATCAAAATACTGCACCCATAAATTCATACGTGGCACATACAAGTGTACCATGTTGATGAGTAAAGGTTGATAATCCAAGAAATGCAAATTCTGAGGAAAGTCAAAAATGTAGATAAACAGAAAGGTCTTACAAATGTGCCTACTTTTTGATTTCTGGGCATTAGAAGTTGGTAATCTTCAGAAAACCTTAAACATAGCTGTAGGCACATTTTTATTTATCCACTGTTCCTAATTATCTAATCACTCACATGCCTTTAACAGAAAGCACAGCAGGTAAGTCCAGGCTTGTTCTGATCTGAATGAACTCGGGTCTTTCAATAGAGGTTCACTGAAACCGAAAAGATGAAGCAATAGCACCACCTGTGGTTTGTTATGAGAACTGTTCATTCTAGGGTTGCAGCACAGTGACCTGTCTGCTGATCATGTCAGTGTGGCTCTGGTGGTTGTACAAGCTCAGATTATCTCTCCGAAAAGGTCAAATGTCACAGAATCAATTAGGATTTGTCCTGTTTGAACACCTGTTCGTAATTCACCACCTCACCAAGTCCCCTCTATTGATGTAGAGCACACATACACATACACAATGAACTAACATCCAAGATTACACTAACTGCGCTATGCTAGAAAATAGGGACAGACACAATCACTTTGTAATACATTGTCAAAACTTCACCAGTCATGTACTTTATTCACAATAAATGTATTTTTCTTAAAAAAAATAATATACAACACAATTTGTGACAAGACAATTTATAACTAAAATCAGCCCTCATACAGCAAGCAGAGAGAGAGAGAGAGAAAGAGAGAGCGAGCGAGAGAGCGAGAGCGAGAGCGAGCGAGAGAGCGAGAGAGAGCGAGAGCGAGCGAGAGAGCTAGCGAGAGCGAGCGAGCGAGAGAGAGCGAGAGAGAGCGAGAGAGCGAGCGAGAGAGCGAGAGAGAGCGAGAGAGAGAGAGAGCGAGAGCGAGAGAGAGAGCGAGACAGCGAGCGAGCGAGACAGCGAGCGAGCGAGAGAGAGCGCGAGCGAAAGAGAGCGCGAGCGAGAGAGAGCGCGAGCGAGAGAGAGCGCGAGCGAGAGAGAGCGCGAGCGAGAGAGAGACACACACAAAGAGAGAGAGGGAGAGAGAGCGAGAGAAAGAGAGAGCGAGAGAGAGACAGCGAGAGAGAGAGAGAGAGAACGAGAGAGAGAGAGCGCGAGCGAGAGAGAGACACACACAAAGAGAGAGAGGGAGAGAGAGCGAGAGAAAGAGAGAGCGAGAGCGCGAGAGAGAGACAGCGAGAGAGAATGAGAGCACGAGAGAGAGAGACAGCGAGAGAGAAAGAGAGTGCGAGAGAGTGAGAGCGAGAGAGACAGCGAGAGAGAACGAGAGCGAGAGAGAACGAGAGCGCGAGAGAACGAGAGCGCGAGAGAGAGAGAGAGAGACAGCGAGAGAGAAAGAGATGCCAGGTACAAGCATACCATGGACATGGAGAGGACTCCAATTAAATAAAAAACAGGAATAAAAAAAACTGTATGAAAGTAAAAGAAAAAAGATAAAAAGCAGAAAAAGGAAAAGCTGCTTTAAGAGAAGACAGGAACTCCACTCTGTCTCACATGCACGATGCTGGTCTCAGCCATTAAGATGAGAACGAGACGGAGAAATCAATCTCAGTTCTGCCAACGCAGAGTCGTTCTCCAGAGCCTAAAACAGGAGCGTGTCCCTGGTCCTGAAGAGAAGTCTACAGCCAGGGAAAGAGGAAGAGAGAGGGAAGGTGCGCCCTTGAGCATCTTTACTCCATATTTGGACACCCTTGTTCAGTCTGTCCATACAGATCATCGTCCTTTGCAGATTTGTCAAGAGTCTGTTTCTCCAACACTGCAGTCGAATTAATTCCTCATTCATCAGCGTCCATGCAGTGTACATCCGGCACTTCCACAACAGAGGCAGGAGAGTAAAACTGTCTTTTGACAAAGTGTTTTGTGTGTACATAGTTGTGGTTAGTGAACATTTTTCAGATTAAGGTTTTCCTAATATCACATTCTAAGAATTTCTGAGCAATACTGTGGCAATAGATACTGTTTCAAGCTTATAAACGTCATTCTGAGTGTGTGCATGTTTGTGAATATAGAATTAATGCAATATTATAGAGCAAAAACGGTTACATCTCTCTGTGCTACTGAGTGCAAGTGTGTGTGTGTATAAAAGAGACAGTGTTTCCGTTTTTGGCTCAGTGTCGGGGTCTATGCGCATGTTTTGAGGCAAAACTCGTTGAGTGTTACAGGAGACGTTTCTCATCAGACAGGAGAGATGAAAAAGAGGAGGCGGTTCCCTGAACACCTTTTTCTGTGACAGACACAGCCAACAGCCAATCAGCTCTCAGCTTTCCCAGGACACAATGGCACACATAAGAGGCACCTGAAAGACATGAGAGATAAGAGTTCTAACAGTCTGTGGAGATAAGTGTGTGCTGCTTCATCTGGAACTGCAGTTATCTAGTGCTTAAGGAAAAGAATATGACTGTGAGAGTGAGTGAGTGAGTGAGTCTGACCTAAAGTGAAATTTAAAAAGTGGTTAGTGTTGCTTTTATCACTTTTAACCCAAACATTTATTTTGATATGCTTGAACACAATGTTTACAGTTATCATTATGTAGGGTGAGGTGGTTGGTGAAGTTTTTGGGTTCAGTTTATTGTAGGCTGAGATCAGAGAGATTGTTAACACTAATATTTGGGTAGATTCTTGGCTAATCTGGCATCCACACTAATATATGTACAGCTTTAAGTACTGCACAAATGACTTATACTAGCGACTAGCAAGAAATACACCATAAGCAATGATCAGCCACAACATTAATACGGCTCACAGGTTCTGATCGTCACACCAGTTGCAGTTTTTATGCCAAATTGGGCTTGTTTGAAAATCCAGTCGCGGGTGAAAATTCAAGGGTGGCAGAGTGCGTTTTTTGGGCTACTTTTAAAAATTACAGAGGCCGCCAAAAAATACAACAAAAAAGTAGGTCTTGACTAGGATATTACTTCAACACGGCAGGCAAACATGTATTAGTCAACATGTATTTTTGTTGGACCTGGCAACCCTGCATCACAATCAAGTTCGTTTTTTACACAAAGAAACCGTTGCTGTTTGCAAAGAATGCAAAGTCGCATTCAAGTGCACTGGTATTACAACAAACCTCAGCACTCATTTGGCGAGACGACATGGTGAAAGTGGTGACAAGGACGCTAGCACCGCTAGCCCAAAGACACGGCAGGACAAAAACACAGAAAAACAGGACTTCTTCCAGCCAAACCTCGACCACAACTCGGCTAGAGCCAAAGTAATAATGGCTTCAGTAGCCCGGTTCATTGTCAGACTTAAGACCATACTGTGTGGTGGAGAATGAGGGCTTTCGGGACTTGATTAAAAATATTTATAACATTTATAACATTTGATTGACTCAACTTATTGTCTTTAATTGGACGTAAATTCTAGGATCGTCATGAAGAGGACTGAAACAATATTAACATTTTAATGTTATGGCTGATCAGATCGTAAATAAAGTAAAAAGTGACTAATATAATATCATCTTGTGTATTTAAGGAGGTATTAATTTCAGGCCCCTGCAGATGACATTGCTCAAGAATGGCCAGGCTATAAATACCAGCGAGGTATGCAATAGGATTCATAGATTGAGAAGAGGCGGTACAGTGCAGTGATTGTCTCATTCAATGTGTGGAAAATGGGTCACAAAGCAGATGTCTATGACTGAAAGGAGTGATTGCATTTGGGAATCCAAAGGCCAGAGTGTGAAGGAAGTAGCTGAATTTGCAGGTGTATGGGAGCGTATGGTCATCCGGGTCTACCAGCAGTGGCAAAACTCCCAGTTTACAGGAAATTCACCTCAGAAATGTGTCCAACAGAGGAACAGGGACCACTGGTGGGTTTTATGGTTTGTGAATGGAAATCACTTCACTTCCAGGCAAAAAGTGCTTCTAGATGTCAACTGTAGGATGACTGTATGGAGCACAATGGCATGCAAGAGGCCTCTGGCAGAGATGCTGGCCAAAATTCTGATGAGAATTGCGTGTAGACTGGGATTATTGTCACTGCTGGTAGACCTGTCTGACTTTTCACTGATACACATCCAAATTCAGCTACTTCCTTCAAGATGTGGCTCTTGGCATCCAAGTTGCAAGTTAGAGATGCAATTACTCTTCTTTGCCAATCATGAACATCTCATTTATGTCCCATTTTCCACACATCGAATGAGACATTCACTGCACTGGACCACTTATTCTCTATCTATGAATCCCATCACACAACCCACAGGTATTTATAACCTGATCATCCTCGAGCAGCGCCATCTGCAGGAGCCTGAACCTTAAACAGGAAAGGTGACTCATTTTCTTGTCTAGAAAGCTCATACAATAATGCATAAGTTATTAATTGTGGTTAAGAGAACACAGGTGCTCAAGTAACACATCTGAATTACTGAAGTTTCCTGAAGCAGGTACTGGATAGTAACTGAGAGACTATGGTACAAATAAATGTGAAATACAGTCGGCACCATAAGTTTTGAGAATGGCACACATTTTGGTTTTCAGTTTGCTATCTCAGTAGGCTGGATATCAGCATCTGGGCAAAATCTTGAGTAATGACCACCGATTCTTGCCAAATCTCTTTTTGAGGATTGACCACAGGTTACCTAATTTCTTGCAAGGGATCAATAAAGTATATCTGTAGGTTCTCAATTGAGATCTGATGAGTTAACTGGCCGTGTACGCAAAACTGAAATGTTTTGTTCACTGGGCCACTTGGTTATCACTTTTGCCTTGAGACAATTTTGCTCCATCATGCTGGAAATAGCACTGCATCACCAAACTGCTGCTGGATCATTGCGAGAAGTTTCTCTTGGAGGATGTTTTGATACCATTCCTTATTGATGGCAGTGTTCTTAGGCAAATTTTTGAAAGAACTTGCTCCCGTGGACAAGAAGCAACCCCACCAATGAATGGTCTCAGGATGCTTTACTGTTGGCAGGACACAGTATCTCACCTTTTCTTCACTGGACAATGACTGTTCCAGATGTCCCAAACAGTCTGAAGGGGGCTTCATCAGATAAAATAACTTTACCCCAGTCTTTATGTTTCCATTGTGTTTCCTTTGAGCTAACCATGTTTAACAGAAAAGCGCTACTACCCTTTTAAAGCAACCAGTCTGCTCTTCTAATCAGCATGACAGAGTGATATCAGCCACCTTGCTAACTAACGAGATAATCACTGAAATGATGTTAGCATGCCATGTTTTAGGGATGAAATGGAGTGGCTGGAATGCAGTAACGTTTCCGATAAGGTCTTTTTCATGACACGGAATGACTTTGGAATTAACTTCATCTAATCACTCTTCACAATCTAGAGTTTATACAGATTGACACCATAAAAACTGTGGCAGCAAACTTTGTGTCATTCTCAAAACCTTTGGCCACGACTGTACTATTTGTTCCTGTGAGGAACACTACCTGCTATCTGGAGACATATGTGTAGGTGCGCGAGGGCGATCTTCCCTCTGACTGCCCATTGGGGGAGACATTCAGGAAGTCCCATATAAGGATGGTGTCATCATGGGAACTGCTGATGATCTGGAACTCATCAAACTGTAGACGGAACACACGCCCAGAATGCTCCTGCAGGAGGTAGTCATGACAACACACACTTTATACACACTGAAAGTGCACACACACTCCTCCAGTGTGAGTTCACTAAAACTGTACACGAGGTCCAACGTGGAAGGTGTTAACTGCTTAAAAATTCTGACTGCAACACTGCCGAGTTATTCAGCCACACAAGTACTTCCATCTGTCATTAGACAACATGTTCAGCTAATGCCAGAGACATAACCACACACACACTCACCACTAACGTGCGCAGACAGAGTGTGCTGGCAGGAGCCCGAGGGTCCAGGGCAGCCTGCAGGTCCCACACTTTAATCTTCCTAAAGGAGGGAGAGAGAGAGAGAGAGGGAGAATAAAATGTGTGACACCTTG
Source organism: Crenuchus spilurus (assembly GCA_036984385.1). Classification (NCBI taxonomy): domain Eukaryota; kingdom Metazoa; phylum Chordata; class Actinopteri; order Characiformes; family Crenuchidae; genus Crenuchus; species Crenuchus spilurus. Next base: position 10,855 of record BRDA01004927.1, read on the forward strand.
AACAGAGTGCATTTCAAAGCTTTGAGGATTGTCCAATAGGAACATCTTCTTGCTCTTTCTCTTTTTTGACTAAAAGGGTAAACAAATTATTTTTTTTACTGAGTTTAAGAAGAAGCTTAGGTTTAGTTTTGACTGTACAATCTTAGATTTGCCCACTCTTCCTTGCAAAAGCTCCAAATCTGTCAGATTGTGAGGGCATCTCGGGTGTACATCCCTCTTCAGGTCAACCCACAGATTTTCAATTTGATTCAGGTCTGGGCTCAGGCTGGGCCATTCCTAAACTTGGATCTTCTTCTGGCAAAGCCATTCTTTTGTTGATGTGGAGGTCTGTTTTGAGTCATTGTTGTGCTAAAAGGTAAAATTCCTCGTTATCTTTAGCTTTTTAACAGACGCCTTAAGTTTTTGTGCCAAAATTACTGGCATTTGAAAATTTTCATAATTCCCTCCACTTTGACAAAAGCTACAGATAAACAGCCCCAAAGCATAATGATGCCTCCACCATGCTTCACTGTGGGGTCTGGTTTTCTTTAGGTGATGCAGTGTTGGCTTTGCACTAAACACACCTTTTGGAATTATGTCCGAAAAAAGTTAGTTTAAATCAGACCATAACATGTTTTTCCCCCCCTTATGATTTTGGCAAAACACAGCCAAGCTTGTATGTTTATCTTTGGAAGAAAATGCTTCCATGTTGCCACCCTATGTAGTAATAGCCAGTTAATGCATTCCATCCACTAGGGGGCTCTGCCCATTACTTTTTAATGTCCCTGACTCTAGGAGGGTGAAGACAAGCACAAGCCTCCTCCTATGCGTGCGATGACACCTCTTTTCAAACTACCACTAATACACCGTCACTGGGGCATCAATGCGATCGGAGGAAAGCACAGGATTCCCAGCTCTGATGGACTGATCAGTAGACGCCTGAACCAGCAGACACTGTACTGTGAAAGTGATGGGGAGAGAGAGCGTCATAAGCGGCCCATTCTTGCTCTCTTGGGCACCAGCTGTCGATGGCAAACAGCTTGACCGGGATTTGAACTCGCAATCCTTTGGTCATAGTGTCTTAGCCCACTGAGCCAATTGTTGACCCCAGAACAGCTTTACTTTATTTGGGTTTAACCAGAGTCACTTTAAATGATGGCTTATGATTGTGTACTGACTACTATTCAGCATGAGACTAAATGTGATTGGTTAGATCTGAATACAGCCACATCCCCAATTATGAGGGTGTTCAATACTTATGTAAGCACGTTATTTGTTTTTGTTATTTCTATTTTCCCGCTCTAAATGATTTTGGTTCCTTTTTCTATAGGTGGAAAACCTTCTGAAATTATGAACACAGCTCAACTTTCTAACCATATTATTCCATTTTTTTGGAGATGAACTAGTATAAGCAAATGTGTATGTGCTTGAGGGATGAGAAGCATCAGCATCAGAGTTCTTGACAGAATGAGGCAGAAGCTATTTGTGAGAGCATGATTCCAACAAACAGTCTGCTTTATAGTGTAGTTCAGTCTGTCAGATACTCAGCCGCTCTACTGAACTGCAGTATGTCATCACCAAAAGGCCTGTGTGTGAGCACTGTGTGTGTGCGTTACCCATCATATGCTCCACTGACGATCCTCTTGTTGTCAAATCGAATGCAGCGAACAAGTTCCTCATGCCCCTCTAAGACACGCAGACAGGCGCCACACTCGATATCCCACAACCTGCATGACAAGAACACACACAGATATCAAAAACAAGCTCTCTATTCCTTCTAATGTAGTTCTGTAAACACACAGGCATCTTTTGTGCTCACAATTACATGCACATTCTTTTCACTAATTTAATATGGGTTTAAGCAAAAATTAATCTGCTCATTTTTTACTTTTAAACATGCTTTGAAAATTTAACAACTGGCCACTGAAACCCGTCAGAAACCCGTCAGTCAAGTGAGATTCAAGCCCATCAGTATTTTTCTTTTTTCTTTTGGTCAGTCAGTGTTGTAAAAGATGTACTGTCTCTTTAAGAGGAGCCATGCACTGTGCATGTGCTGTGCAGGTCAGAGTGCTTGTGAACCTTGTCCTTTTATTTGTAATTAACCACAATGAACAGTTATTGCTGTGATGTCTGGCCTTATATGGTCAGCATAGCTTGCTAACTTGATCAATAATGTGTGGAGCATCACGTGCCTTGTGTCTGCTATCTGGGTTGGAAAGTAGAGTTGTGTGCATTGCAGTGAAGAGGATAAAACAGACAGAGTCTTCCTAAAATTCAGATAACATTTCATTAAAGAATTAGAAATAAGAGGAATTTATATTTTTTATATTCTAGCTGTGCAAAAAAAAATCCACAACAAAATGTTCTGGTGTTACACTGATTTTCTGATTACAGATAGCTTGTATAATAAAAAACAGCAAACCTGTTGAATCTCTAATAAGATAATCCTCAGTCAGGGCCAACCCTTATGCAGATTTTTGTTGAGCCACTCATGTACTGTAGCGTAATTATGCATAAATCATGCTGTTAATTAGCTAGTTGCTACTTTATTTATTATTAAGTAGGTAACTTGTATTTGTTTGGAGCATTTTAGAGCCAAATGTTTGTCCTATTAAAGAGCAAATAATATGATTTATACTGGAACTTTGGCTTGTAGAAAGTATTTGAAATATGAAAATAAAAAGATGCTATAAGAATGGAATGTAGTAAAAAAAAAAAAAACTTGTGCATCCTTAATCATGATGTGAAAACACACACCGTATGGTGTTGTCTGAGGAGCCGCTGACCACCAGTCTGTCTCGGTATTGGAGGCAGGCGATGCCTCGCTTGTGTCCATTTAATGTTCGTACAAACTCACATGTACTGGTGCTCCACACCTGAACACATAAATATGCCATTAGAAGATCATCGTCATTTAGCCATGTAGACCAGACATCAGTACCATCATCATTTACCCATGTAGACCACTGAGTCACAACATAAATACAGCAAAACAGCTCTAAATATTAAAACCAAATCTATCAAATTGATGTACACAAACATATAAAATTAATTAATCTTAGTTAAAAACATAACTGAGACATGCGTCTGGTTCACAATATGATGAAAATTACACTGCAAAAAAAAAAAAACCCTAAATGTAAGCAAACCACCATTACACACTGCTGAAACTAATACTGCACTGCAATATAATTTTATCATCAAAAACTGAAGTGAATGGACCCCGAGTAGCTCAGCGGGCAAAGACGCTACCATTATGACCCGAGGATGGCGAGTTCGATTCCCAGTCATGATGTTAACCATCAACAGCCGGGGCCCAAGAGAGCAAAAATTGGCAGTGCTCTCTCTGGGCGGGTAGATGGCGCTCTCACTCTCCTTATCACTTTCCCGTTGCAATGTCTGCTGGCTCAGGCATCTACTGATTGGTCCAATCGGAGCTGGGGACCCTGTGTGACTTCCTCCGAGCGCGTTAGGCTCTCTAGTGATGGTGTATCAGTGGTAGTTTGAAAAAAGGCAGTGGCTGCATCAGACGCAGACGCAGAGGAGGCTTGTGCTTGCCTGCACCCTCCTAGAGTCAGGGACATTGCAAAGTGATGGGGAGAGGCCTAACGGAGGGGATGGGCTAATTGGCTACCACTACACTGGGAACGGGATTTAATTGGCAAAAACCTAGAAATATTTTTTTTTTAAACCTGAACTGAATTTTATATGTGTATCATTATATACCTCTAATCTGTTTTTTAAAACTGAACACAACTGTCTATGATCTGTGAAAATAAGAATCTCTTTTATACTTGCAATAGAGTTGAAACTGAAGTCTTAAGATCCTGGTGATCTCCCTGCTAACAGACTTAGCCTTATATCAACCCCACTGGATCAGTTTAACTACCACATTCAGCTGAATGAGTTGCGCTAGACAGGTTGGAGGTGAAACATACAGGAAGGTAGATCTCCATGAGGAGCAAAGATGGCCATTGATTCAAATTATAATCCTAAGAAAAAAAAAACCTAAGCAAAAACTAAAAAGACACCTCTCATGAAGTTAAAACAAAGATTTGCATTTGAAGTAATTACAGCCATGTTGATGTAAAGCAATAATACATTCATACATTTTGTTTTGATACTTTAAGTACACATTTTATTTTTATTATATATGATCACTTTTATAATAGCTGTAAAAATGACTAAAATTGTTGCAGGACTATGAAATGAGGGAAGCACCATCATGAAGGGCAGAGTGACGCAAAATGGCTTCATAGGGGAGAAAGTAAGAAGTGTTGTCTACAGTAAAGATGGTCATTTGCTTTAGTTCCATTCAATATATAAATAGATGTATAATTTAAAACACCATCGTTCAGATTCTCTTACTTTTATGGTCCTGTCTCCTGATGCCGAGACAATATATTTATCATCAAAGTCGACAACATTCACAGCTGCTCGGTGTCCAACAAGTACACGACGGAGGCTGATATCAGTAGCAGAAGCCATGTCCCAAACTGCAATGGAGCGGTCCTTAGAACATGTCACCATGAGTCCATTACAGAACCGCAGGTGCAGAACTGCCTCATTGTGGTGGATTAAAGTATTCAAAACCTCACCAGAATTTGCATCCCATACCCTGAAAGACAGCAGGAGAAGAATGACAGAAGAGTGGAGTTAACTTTCAATTTAAACAGAAATGTTTAACAGCATAACACTTACTAGTGCATCTCCAAAAAACAATGTGACGATAAAGCTAATTTTTGTTAGCAACAATTTCTTAAAATGCCAAATTTTATATTCATTTCATGTAAAAGTGACATTTTTGTTTGAATGTTGATACTGTGACACTGATCAACATTAAAAAAGGTTTACATTGTGTGTAATACATATAAAATATGATGGTTAACCTTAAACAGTTAAATTCTGTACAACAGTAAACATTTCCCACAATATTCTATTTTTTGACATGGCATCACAAGTTTTGTGTTAAAGCATTAAAGGGTTTTGCTGATGAAGTTCCTGATCAATATTCATCATGGCAAATCCCACAATTGCCTCTAAATGAGCTTTTCACAGCCTCATCTGGCATGGCTTTAGTCATCAGCTTGAGTCACAAAACACTGTTTCTCAACCAGCACCTCGTGACGATTATGTAACTAGCTTTGCATGAGCTAAAACATACAGTCACCCCTCATTATATTCACATGAGCGAGATTTACGCATGGGTGCTCAAGAAATCAAGGGCTTGCATGGCTACTTATGCACACTGAGAGAAAAAAACAGTAAACATTAATATAAGATTCTGTTTTGCACAAATTGTCTTTATACAAGTATTACATTACACAGCTGTTTACCTTTCAATAAGCTTTAAAACTGTATTTTAAAAATACATAACCTAAATCTCATTTGGTGACTAAACTTGTATGTAAACAAAGATGGAAACATATTTTGCAGCAGTAACAGTAATAGGAAAAGGTGACTGCTAGAGAGCTAAACTGTTGCTAAGGAAGTGAAGTCAGAGTTTCCGTGTAGATTTCTATGTTTGAGAAAGAGACGACTGAGGAAACTCAAGGAAAAAAAGACAGGAGACAAAGCGACACACAGCGAGACGCACGCAGCGAGACAGACGCAGCGAGACAGACGCAGCGAGACAGACGCAGCGAGACAGACGCAGCGAGACAGACGCAGCGAGACAGACGCAGCGAGACAGACGCAGCGACACAGACACACACAGAGAGAGACACACACACACAGAGAGAGACACACACACACAGAGAGAGACACACACACAGAGAGACACACACACAGAGAGAGACACACACAGAGAGAGACACACACAGAAAGAGACACACACACACAGAGAGACACACACAGAGAGAGAGACACACACAGAGAGAGAGACACACACAGAGAGAGAGACACACACACACAGAGAGACACACACACACA
>BRDA01004927.1:16864-34235 GCA_036984385.1 Crenuchus spilurus
AGCGACACAGAGAGAGAGAGACAGCGACAGAGACACAGCGACACAGAGAGAGAGAGACACACAGAGAGAGACACACAGCGACAGAGAGAGACACACAGAGAGAGACACACAGCGACAGAGAGAGACACACAGCGACAGAGAGAGACACACAGAGAGAGACACACAGAGAGAGACACACAGAGAGAGACACACAGAGAGAGACACACAGCGACAGACACACAGCGACAGACACACAGCGACAGACACACAGCGACAGACACACAGCGACAGACACACAGCGACAGACAGAGAGACTCAGCGACAGACAGAGAGACTCAGCGACAGACAGAGAGACTCAGCGACAGACAGAGAGACTCAGCGACAGACAGAGACACAGAGAGACAGAGACACAGAGAGACAGAGACACAGAGAGACACACGCAGAGAGAGACAGAAACACACGCAGAGAGAGAGAGACAGAGAGAGGGAGAGAGACAGAGACAGAGAGAGAGACAGAGAGAGACAGAGAGACAGAGAAAAACAGAGAGAGAAAGAAAGACAGAGAGAGAGAGAGAGAGAGAGAGAGAGAAAGAAAGAGAGAGAGAAAGAGAGAAAAACAGACAGAGAGAAAAAGAAAGACAGAGAGAGAGAGAGAGAGAGACACACACAGAGAGAGAAATTTGAAGAGAATTATTGATTTGAAATTCTTTAGTCAGGTGTAATCTGTACACAAACGACAACGATGGTCAGTAAGTTTACTACATAATCTCCTGTATGTGGGTGTGTGTACCTGACTGTGGAATCTGATGAGCCGGTCACTATGATTCTGTCATCATATTGCAGACACAGAACTGAACCAGTATGACCTGTCAAAATCTTCAAACACTCCAAAGTGTGTTTATCCCATATCTGAGAAAGACAGGGATGAAGATGATGGGGTGAATGGGAGAAAGAGGGTGATAAGAGAGTGAGATGTGGACATATACAGTACTGAACAAAAGTCTTACACATGTAAACATATTTAAAATGTGCTTCTACTTGTAAAAACTCCATAGATCACTCAAACTAACACAAAAAATACAATTAAAACTAACAAGAATTTGTTCAGTTGACATCTTATGAAGGGTTCAGATGTTCTCCTCGATGCTATTTAGCCCTCACATTATAAAATACATCAGAAGCGCACTTGATTTAAAATAATGATGTACTGATTAATTAAACTTAAGCAGCACTAGTTTAAACACTTATTGTAATGCTGTAAAGCTCTTATATTGTGTATAATTGTGTATCTTTCCTTCTTTCTATGTATTAGTGATGGTTTAGTTCTAACAGTGTCTGAACTGAAGAGCAGTTTGGACTCTAACCTGTCTGTACTAGCTGAGATCATTCTCTTAATGGAGACAAAGCACTGTTGTACGTCGCTCTGGATAACAACGTCTGCTAAATGCTGTAAAAGTACATTTAAACCAAGTATTGGATGAAAATCACAAATAATACTGCACTGTCATAAGAAGACGTTTGGAAAAGATCAAACCAACACACTGACATGCAGAAAAATGGCTACTTATTTAATAATTATTGGTATTTATTTTACTATCAGTGTTTTTTTCTGAGAATATAAACATTGCACAAAATATAGCTTTTTAAATCAGACTTTCTGTGGGAGCCAAAAATCACTGCTCATTCAAGATATTTTCATTGATGCACTTACAAAGCACTAATTAACTCAGCACTAACAACCTTACTGGTGCACAAAATGAACCGAAGCACCTTCAAACACACACCTTGATGGAGTTGTCTCGGAGGCCGCTGATAATCTTGTCGTCGTCATACTGCAGACAGTAAACTCCTTTGCTGTTCTCTGATCTGCACTGGATCCTCTGCAAGTTGTGTCTCCCACAGCGCCAGTTTGCCTCAATTGTCTACACAGAGAACACAAGAACACAAGGACACATAATTGCTGGGCTCATGTATATAATTATTACACTAAACATTACCCTAAATGACCCACTGCCAAAAGTAGATCCTACACTGAAAACAAAGAGAGCACTCACCTCAATGTCCTGTATAATTTTGGGGTAGAGGGAGTGATAATACGAGTTGGGTGGTACTTCATTTGTGCGGTTCTTGAACAAGTACTTCTCCCTGATGAACAGGAAATAAACAGATGCATTCTTTGTTTACATCCTTTCAGGCGGCATTGTTCTTCATGTAGAAAATGCTTGCAAAAGATCATTGTTTGGTCCTCTTTGGACTCCATAACTATAAATTAGGGTAATTATTGCAGGCGTCAACTGAGGCAGCACATAATAATGTACTGGAAAAACATTCAAAAACACAGTCACACTCTCAGAGATATACTCTCACCTTCACCAAAATCCTATTTCCTGTTTAAAAGTATAAATGAAAGCAGGTTTGGGCTCATTTATGTGACAAGTAAAAGGTTATGACAGCTTTTTTTGGCTACTCCTGCGAATACATTTCAAGGGGTCACCTCTAAGCTGGACTTGCCAATAAAAGTTAAGCCACAGCGTTAATTTTAAAACGAGCAATTATGACCTTTTCAGCCCCCATCAGTACCATTTTTATTCATCAGTGAATGAATTTCTCAAAGAAAATTGGCCGGCAAAGGGAAGCTGTTGGGATTTGATTATACACGTTATGATAATTAATGAATGACCATGTGCACATACTAAAAGAAATAATCATTTTTTTCACATCTTCCTAACAAAACAAGTAAAAAAAAAAAAAAAAAAAAATAAGCCATCTGTTTAAGTTGAAGTCCACACGTTTTAATAACCAGAGTTTCTCTCTTTTATAATATATTTTATAGTATTTTTTTGTCTTATTTGCTTAAACCATAAAGAGATTACATTCTCATCTATTTAAATAGAAGCTGTGCACTATTTTTTTTTTTATCATTTTAGAACATTTTATAGCACCTTTAACTTGCTGCATTAAACCCAGCGAAAATGTGGGACCACTCCCAAAAACAATAAAAGGCTGTAAGAGTAGATCATTACCACATCTGAATACACATACTTAGCTAACATATGAAGACAATTTTAAGTATTTACATTACGGCCACACGAAACTAATATATTAAATATAATGACTATGAGTGAAACTGATATTTGCTCCGTTCTATACCAGAACTCAGACAACAGAGCAGTCATTCTGCTCATTACACCAAGCGCCAAAGTGCCAATAAAAATGTGTCTGCAATGTGAGACATCCGCCTGTGACAAGTTTAGCAAAGCAGAGAATGGGTGGAGCACAACGCAATAATGTTATGGGTGAGAAGTTCAACAGCACATCACACTTCTCACCACACAGATGACAAAAAACACTCCCTGTGCTGTTTGTAAGAGTATTCATATGTATCTGTGAGTCATAAATGTAAGTTCCCTGCAGCTCTACCTTCAAACAAGAATGGGCTAATCTGCACTTACTCACCCACAGTCATCTAACCAGAAGAGTCCTTCAAAAACTCTAACTCTCAGTTCACCGGAACACCAAAAACAAGACGGTTACGAGGCGAGTTAATCTGCATGCAAGCTCACCACTGATGCCTCTCGGACAGGCCTTTCCACAGTGGATCGGTCCGCACCATCCTTTCTATGAGCTTTTTCCAGAGCATTCCCTCTGAGATCACTCTCTGCCACTCCCGACAGACCAGCTCAGCTGAGCACAGAGAACGAGCGTCCAGGTATGACAAGATGTTCTCTGCTATATGGTCCAGTCCCTGAGCTGGGGAAACACATGATGGGAGACTGATTTTTTGGTATTTTTGAGGTAGAACAACACAATGATAAATGTTAGAGCTAAAAGAAGCCACTACTCATCAAATCATTGATAACTCTATAAAATGTTGAATGTTCAAGCAAAATGGCTGTTTGTTTAACCTACATGCAATGTTTACACTTGCTAAATGGGAGAACTTTTGAATACCAGCTTTATGCAAAGAACACTGCACTGTTGACATGCTAACAGTACGTGGCAGGAAAGTTATTAAGGCTCTTTCTTGAAGAGGTTTGAGTTGAAGGGTGTGTGTTTATCTGTGACAGTGCAATTATAAAGTCTCTTTGAATCACTTTTGTTATAAGACTGTAATGTGTGTCAATATGGCCAAGAAGCCTCTCTATAGAATGGATTTAAGGTAAGAATCGAGGGCGGGTACCTGGCAGTGCGGTAATGAAGTCTCTCTGTAGCATGGGTTTGAGGTAAGTGTTGATGTGTCCGTGCTGGTAGTGGCACATGCGTGAGATGAGATGCTCCACAAATTCCACCTGATCAGCCTCTGACCACTGCTCGAACATCTGGATGCACATCTCCTTCTCCTTCTCAAAGTTTACCCGAGACGGACGCTTCCTCGAGCCTGACAGAGTACCGTTTCCAAGCTGAACAGAAGGGTCACATAAGGGTTAAGTTTCAGTCTCAACAGTGTCCTTATGCATACAAAACAAAATATTGTAAAGTGGAGGCAAAGATCAGTACAGGATCTTACATCCATGATAGACTGACTTCTTTTTTGTAGATGTTATTTTAGCAGAAGTTAATAAACATTTTATCAATATATACAAGAGCTGGGCGATATTGTCAAAAAAAATTATCACGATATTTTTTTCTATACTGACCGATCTCGATAATTATCACGATATTACATTTTTGTTAATAAACTTCAGAGCAGAAAAGTGAGAGCAGGCAGACGCGCATGCGCAGCAGCGAGAAGTGAGCAGTGTGAATTGTGCTGCTGTGTAAAGATGCAGTTCTTGTCTCTCAGCTCTAGAGGGTGACGTTGTTTGCTTGTTTCTCCGCTCACATCACGGCTGTTTGACTCTCTAGAGTCAGTTCTCAAGAATACAAGCACACACTGACACTCTCAGCTGCTTTCCTCTCTCTCGTTTCTCTCCCCAACTGCACAGTGTACGCAGCTCAGTTTGTAGACCCGCCTCCACAGTGCAACCATTGGGTGGGACGTTCCCATGATGCACCAATCCAAGGAGAGGGGTGGAGCCGCCACCCACAGGAGCAGTAGAGCAATCTGTCAAGCTGCTTACACGTCAAATGGAAACGAACGTTAATGCTTATCGAATTCTATCGTCCTGGCTTATCATCGAGGGAAAAATTATCGTGAAACAAAACGATATTGTTTTATCTCCCAGCACTATTATATACACACTCAGGAACTAACCAAGAAAAAAGATGCACAATAAATAACATACAACAGATCAGATTAATATAGAACCCAAGCAAAGGCAACAGCTTGAGGGCAAGCTAATTTAAAAGCATGGACTGTGCCAGACCTAGCTATGTGCAATAACTTTAGAATATTCCATCAGAACACCAACAAAGAATTTCATAAAGACATGTACAAAAAGCACATTAGGTTCCACATGAAATTTGGAAACAATCTTTACATTTACATTTGAGGCATTTAGCAGACGCTTTTATCCAAAGCGACTTACAATTGGAGGTTAGGTGCCTTTCTCAAGGGCACTTCTGTCATGATCTGCCCTGGGATTGAACCGGCGACCTTCAGGTCACCAGACCAGATCCTTAACCACTAGGCCATGGCTGCTTTCAGCTTTCACATTTTTCATTTTTTTAAATCATTTTAATTCTAGTTTTTGCCAATTTCAACCTTTCCAATGTGGTAGTAGCCAATTAACCCATCCCATATGTTAGGGCACTCTCCCCATCACTTTGCAATGTCCCTGCCTCTAGGAGGGTGAAGACAAGCACAAGCCTCCTTCAAAGCTTGTGATGCAGCCACCTCCTCTTTTCGAACTACCGCTGATACACCGTTACTGGAGAGCCAACGTGCTCGGAGGAAAGTGCAGGATTCCCAGCTCTGATGGACCATTCAGTATGTATTGTGAAAGTGATGGGGAGAGATCGCTATCAACTCACCAGAGAGAGCACGGCCAATTTTTGTCGAGGGTGAACAGCACGACTGATAAATGGCAGTTCAACCAGTCACAACAAAAGCAAGATAGTCGATAGAATAAAATTATTATTATTGCTGGCTGGGTGTGTCTACATGTTTTGGTTTCAAATAGATGCAGCCACACATTAAGTTCTTTGGATGTATTGTTTACAAGAGTCAACAATGCTCACATTTAAATGATGGTTCAGAGAAGTATGGAAAGCAAGCGGTCATATTTTCAAACTTTCTGAACAAAACACAATAGAAAGACATTTCTCTGTTGATCCAAAGAGAGTGAGAAAATGGCCATAAATGAACTTCAATATCTGAGGAACACAGGAAAAGTGCTAGACTGCCTTGGAGAGGGAGAAAGAAGGCTAGTGATGAGCTAAAATGGAGCCAAAAAAATGTATGAGTGGATCCACAACATGTGGATCTCAGTCTCCATTAAAATGATCAAAAACACTCTGGTAATGTTTTCTAAGAAAGGCTACTGCTATTTTGATACCGTGTGCTCTCTCTCTCTCTCTCTCTCTCTATGTGTTTGAGATTGGCACTGTCTCTCAAAACTGGATCAAAAGAAGGATTAGTAACTGATGTGTTAGTTGAAAGACTAGTCATTTTTATACAAAATAATATTCATACTGGTTTCAGTACTCGCTAATCAATTTAATTGAGTTTTTTCACCTTCGCAAAAAGGAATTTAAAGACTTTCTAAACTTCAAATCCTCTGGTTTTGCTTGTAGACACTTAAAACACATGGAGACCAGTATTACCTAATGCTGGTTCTGGTCTGGACGTCTAAAAACGTCTAAAACGTCTAAAGACGTCTAAAGACGTCTAAAAACGTCTAAAAACGTCTAAAAACGTCTAAAAACGTCTGGTTTTTAACCATCCAAAACGGGCACATGTCACCCCACTGCTCACTGAGCTACACTGGCTTCCGATTGCTGCCCGGATCAAACACAAAGCCTGCACGATCGCCTATAAGGTGATGGCAGAGCAGGCTCCCCCTTATCTACACTCGCTCTTAAAAGCTTATGTCCCTGCCCGGTCGCTGCGCTCCTCCACTGAACATCGCCTTGCTTTGCCTAACATTCACACAAAGCAATCCAGACTGTTCTCCTCAGTAGTTCCCAGATGGTGGAACAAGCTGCCTACCACCACTAGAGCAGAGGTGTCCCTCACTGGGTTCAAGAAACTCCTAAAATCCGAGCTCTTCAAAGAGCACCTGCTCTAGTGATCCCAAATACTCCCCATGAGTACTGACATGCACTCAGCATTCGAAATCAAATGTTAATTCTAGTATACTAGTACTAGTAAATACTAGTACAACTCTAGTATTATTTTTTCGCATCTGTACTTTCCCACTATTGTAAGTCGCTTTGGATAAAAGCGTCCGCTAAATGCAATGTAATGTAATGTAATGTAATGCATTTAACTAAACAGACTGCATTAAAACTGTTCACTAATGAAGGCTAATTCTTTGTCAATGCACAACGACATGACGACAGATGTGTTATTGTCCATCACAACAGCAAGGTGAGTATAATTAATCAACCAGCATGCACACACAGAACAGCAACACATATAAACAGACCTTAAACACTGTAGTCTTCTTTGGCGAGAGCTCATCAGTCAGATTCTGTGACTCCATAACCGTTAAGTTCTAGAGAACATAGAGAAAAGGCAGAGAAAGCATATTAAACAAAATGTATGTACTTGTGTGTGTGGGCCCGTATATGCATGCTTTAGTGCAAGACGGAGGATGAAAGGATTTAAACAAAAGGGAAGTATGATCAGAACAGTGCACATCACTGTAGACAGGTGCAGGTTTATCAGACACTGGAGAGGGAGAAGTTAAATAAAAAAATCATTAGCCTACAGCCAGGAGCTGAAGTCTTGAGATTATATACGAGTCAACAACTTAAAAATAACACATAATGAAATGCTTGCAGCTCTGTGGGTGGACAGCACACAGTTTTCATCTGAGGTGAGAACATCTCTGACAGTGGCTGTATCAGTCTCTTAGCAAAGGTGTACTTAAGGGTGGGTGATGGAGCTCAATAGCTACATTATATATACAGCATATTTATTATTTCTGAGATATGGGAACAAGTTTCAATGAGTGAAAAGCACTAAAAACAGCAGTAAGAGCATAACGGGCCTACAGCTAGAAGTGATGACATTTGGTCCAGTTCTTCTGTGAAAGAAGGGAGCCAAGCCGATGATCTTTACATCACTGGGGATCATTACTCAAACTGTGGACTCTGTCTGAATGAAAAATGCAATTAAAAACAGTTTGGCCATAGAAACTCAGCTATTTACCACCAAAATAACAGTAAACTGCAAAGTTTAAGATATATTAATGCTATAAGCTGGTATAGACAATATATAACCCCGCACTGATAACATGACTGACCAATCTTCAGTACCTTCATCTGCTCTTCCTTGACGAGAAAAACGAGCTGCTTTCGTAAAGCGGTAGGTGCCTACACACGGAGTGGGTGTATGGGGCTCCGTGTGCTGCTCACTGTTTCGCTGTGTAATATAATTAGAGCTGCCCACTCCAAATGGACAACAGCAGAGTTCAAACTCTCCATCTATCCATCAGCTCACAAATACACACTGTACTCTTGACACTCATCGTAATCCTCTTGTACACACTCAGACAAACACTCACTGGAGCTTTGGTAGTTACATGCTCAGCAGACTAAAGCGCTGTCACTATAATTTGAGGATCGAATCCCGATCACGCCACTCGGCATCAGCAGTCGGGGCCGAGAGAGCAAAATTGGTCATGCTCTCTCTGTTTGGGTAAAATGGCACTCTCTCGCCAGCAGCACTGCTAAAAGTAATGTCAGCTAGCTCAGGCGTCTGCCAAATAATCCATTAGAGCTGGGGATCCTGTGCTTTCCTCCAAGTGCGTTGGCTGCCCAGCGACAATGTATCAGCAGCAGTTAAAAAGAGGCGGAGCTTGACTTCACATGCATTGGAGGAGGCCTGATTTAGTCTGCACCTTACTAAAGTCAGAGACATTACAAGCAATAAAGAGATTCAATGAACTGGCGGATCGATTGGCTACCAAACAAATGGGGGAGAAAATCAGGTAAAAAAAAAAAAAAAAAATTGTTGACAGAAAGAAATGCACACACATATGAAAGTAAGAATACATGTAGACACTTGAACAGAGAAGAAAAGTAAGTGGATATGGTGATGATGTCAGATTGCTGGGGTTCAACAGTGCCCAGGCCAGACATTAGAGCCACAGCGTAAGAAAGTACAGATTTTTTATAATGACACTATTATTATTATTATTATTGTTGATAATAATAATAATAATAATAATAATAATAATAATAATAATGTTGTTATTATGGTTATTATTAATGTTATTATTGTTGTTGTTATTATTATTATTGATATTATTAATGTTATTATTATTGTTGTTAATAATAATAATAATAATAATAATAATAATATTTTTATTATGGTTATTATTAATGTTATTATTATTGTTGTTATAATTATTATTATTGTTATTATTAATGTTATTATTGTTGTTAATAATAATAATATTGTTGTTATTATGGTTATTATTAATGTTATTATTATTGTTGTTATTATTATTGTTGTTATTGTTATTATTATTGTTGCTGTTGTTGAAATGCAATTTGCATCTGTTTTTTAGATTTATATAATAAAGAGGGTGTAAATCTCAAAGTTAAGGATGTTTCAGTCTGATAATGATTCCTAGGAAATGGCTCACTACATCATGAAAGCTCAGGTTTCAACACGATTTTATGTTTATTTGTCTGGATTTTCATCTACTCAATTAAGTCAGTTCATATTCCAATCACTACATATCCAATTCCACCCTTTAGCTTATATTAACTCTTGGGGTCTAGGGGCATGCCGGTAAATCCACAGCCAGTGTATTTTCACTGAGAGGAAAGTACAAGCTGCACCAGCACTCCCAAAATCATTTTGCACTTTCAGAAGTAATTGCTCCGCGGCCTGCGGGGGCCGATGTTGGAGCCTCTTTTCTCGCAATGACAACACAGTGGCCCAAAACAAAAGGGAGGCACTGTTGTTTCAAATGGTCTGAGAAGCATTATAATAACTGAGGAGACAAAGCCAACTGAAATGATGGTTTAAGTGTGTTTGTGTGCACTCTTATGACTAAAGCCAATGAGAGAGGGAAAGTAAAAAGGGACAAACAGGCAGCAGAGAGATACAGACATCACAGGGAAGCTGGATATATACATATATCTTTTTTTTACTCCTCTGCTACTCTGATCTGTTTTCCATTCAGGTTGGCCATGTCATATTTTCTTAAAAATTACAGACCAACACCCAGTCAGAGGCCTCCTGATCATTTTCCTCCAACCTGGAAACAAATCTCTGACTTCGGTGGATTAGAAAAGTTTCTGACCACTGGCTATAGCCCACATATCCAAGATTAAACTGTTTTCTGAATCACAAAGCAATGAATACCGTAATAATATTAACAGAAAAAAAAGTTCTTCAGTGAAGTAAAAGTCTGACAAGTGTGGTTATAATGTTAGGACCCGGATAAAGCAACAGATAAAGAATTATCAATGATCAAAATAAGACTACAGGCCACTATTTAAGACCATTTCTCTTGTCAATAGGCTTGGTTTTGTTTATAACCATAGATCATTTGTACAAATGCAAATAAACATGCATAAATTAAAAAGTAATATGAATTTTTTTACAAAAAAACATTGGTGATATGCTGTGAGCCAGATGTGAATTTTTTTATTTTATTTTATCTGCAGAACACTTAACATAATGAAGTATTACATAACCAGGTATTGCATGAGAACTGCACACAATACTGTGCTGCTATGAGGACGGGGTTGGACACTAATATGGAGTTTGAGACTGATACGATGAACAATGAACCAATTTTGGCAGATGCCAGTTTACTAATAATTGAAACAAACTATCTGAACGATGGGTGGCACGGTGGCTTAGTGGTTAGCACGTTCGCCTCTCAGCGCTGAGGTTTTGGCTTTGAGTCACCATCTGAGCGGAGTTTCCATGTTCTCCCCGTGTCTGCGTGGGTTTCCTCCGGGGTCCAAAAACATGGGGGTCAGGTGAATTGGGTACTCTAAATTGACTGTACGTCCACGTGTGTGCACCCAGCAATGGATTGGCGCCCTGTCATAGGCTTCGTTGAATAGTGTACTGCCCTGCTCTGCGCCCAGTGAGGGGGTAGGGGACTAACCGCAACCCTGATAAGGATTAAGTGGGTGTGATAATGAATGGAATGGATATTTGAACTCTTTAAAGCTTACCTATTTTTTTACTTGAAAACATCAGTCATAATGGCAATATTCAGTCATTTACTTTTATTTACAAGCACATAACAGCAAGCAATATATCCTGCATCCCTAGATAACGTCGACATATTGCTTTTTATGACTGGATTTCATTTTTGTGTACGTTTAGAATTAAGGATAATGTGGTTCACTAAAAACCACGTGACTGCCACAGTTCCATAAATCTAAAAAAAATAACTGCTGATATGTGATGCAAAATATGTCCATGTTTTACACTGATGGCAAGACACGTTCCTGTTCTGCTCAAAGTGTAATAATACAGAGCCTGGAGACGTAAATTCGTCGACGTAATTCGTAATTGTAGAAACAATCCAACAGCAACCGTTTCTTTAGTCAGGCAGACAATATTCATCTCATTTCCTATCAGGCCTACCTCGTCTCTTATGCCGTTACACTCACTGACAACACAGCACAACAAAGTGCTGAAGAAAAGCGGGAGCGCTCAAGCAACTATGATGTTTACAAAATTTAGTGGTCTCATGCAAAAGTCGCAGGAAAATATTGTTCAGAATTCAGTTACACATTTCTTTAACATCATTCATTTGCACAAGGACATGTTACTTCAAAATGTCATTACAAAGTAAAATGTGTATTTTGTGAACCAAAGACTGGAAACTGGATCAAAAATTTGTATTGAAAACTGTAAACAACCTGAAAACGTGTGTGTTCCTCCTCTATTGTTTGTCAATCTAGGTTACTTGAACCAGTCTGGGTTAGGCCTAGCAGCCATCCAAACCAGACAGAGGGCAGGGGTGAACCATGTTTGGAAGAAGATTTTTTGGGGGGTGGGGGTGGCAGGACGAGACATAAACAATGGGCTGGTGGGCAGACAGTGGAGAAAACAAGGGGGTAGACGGGTGAGGGAATAGGACCATGTAGGTCAGACAGGTTGTAGGATGATGGTGGGGGGGGCATCACAGAAAGGAGAAATGAAAAAGGAGAGGAAAATGAGGTGTAAGAGAAGAGGGAAATAAAAAAAGAGAGGGACTATTAAAGAGGAGAGCAGAACCTGGTGTTGGGCCCGGGAGGTGGGGAGGCTCTGCAGGCACCTGAGAGCACACAGGCTCTCTGCTACCGAGGAACAACCCAGCCAGAGAGAGCGAGGCAAAGAGCACTGTGTGAGAGAGAAAGAGAGAGAGAGAGAGAGAGAAAAGCAGTAAGGCATGAAAGAAGAAGTGTTAAAGGAAAAGCAAAAGGGAAGTTCATATTGAAAGGGAAGAAAGTGTGATAATGTGTGTGCAATTTATTGAAATGAGAAGATTGAGAAATGGCGAGCAAGAGAAAGAAATTAGAGGGGGAAGTGAAAGAGTGAAGGGAAAGAGGAAGGAGAGTAAGTGGGGGAAGTGAAGGAGGGGAAAAAACAGTATTAGAGCAACATACAGTGAGCAAACACAAACACACACACACACACGCTCAACTGCAGACAGAGATAGACACACACACACACACAAAAAAACATTCAAGCATTGGGTCTTCTCATAATGACGTGGGTGGGGCCATGTTTAAAAGTTCAATAAGGACCACCCACACTTTGTCCATCCTCAGAAAGTGTGAGGAGTGGTGTTCACTTTAACATTAACTCTGCACATGTGGACACAAACACACAACCCCACCCAGAGTCAACACATAACTAAGCAAATTCACCATCAGGCACATGTGTGAGTGCATGAGTGTGTGTGTGTGTGAGTGTGTGTGGTCAGTTGATCACAATATACATAAATGTGACATGACATCAGCTAGTCCATTTACAACAGTAGTAAGAGTCTAAGAAGTAAGAAAAGGGTTAATAAGTTGGTTAGTTTGCATTAAAAGCATGCTGCTAGTATTAGGCAGTCTTCTTGGATTAAACCTATATAGCACTGTAACAGATGCAGTGTTACCCATGGCATACTTGATGGGGGCTGGGGAGGTGTTAGGCCATATGTTGGGGTCAACCTCTATAGCAGGACTGAGAATATTAACGATGCAACAGCAGCAGCAACAACAACGCGATCCTAACATATACAGCAATTCTAAATTAGCAGATCCGAATTACATACACCCTAACAGTCTCAGTTACTCAGGTAGTAATAAGTACAAGAATAATTTGAGACCAACCATAAGGTATTTTTGTTGTTTTTGCTGAATTTGTTTGGCTTATTCTGATTAATTAATTAATTAACTAATTTATTTCTTTATTATTTTCCTCCATGATCTGAGCTAGAGCTGTTACCATCACCAAATTTTAGCTAATGATTAATTGACACATAGAAAACTGAATAAAAATAAAATTTTCACATTTTGTTGACATCTCTTTGTCAGCTATAAAAAAAACATTCCTAAATTAGCGCAACTAATTTGCTTCCTAGCTGTACTCCAAACTAACATGGCTCAATCTCATTTAAAACTAGTGACCTCTGCCCTCTAAATGTGTTATAACAATGGTCATTTGTTATTGCGGTTTTCATAAATATTTTCATTCTGCTTCTTGCTTTAAAATTTGTTATTATCATAACTGATGAGAGCACACCCAATCCAGTCTATTACAGAATAAACCTGACTGTGAAAAATAACAACTGCACCCTTGCAACAAAAAAAGTGAATTTTTGTAAAAAAAAAAAAAAAGGCTAGCACAACGTGATTATTTTAAATTGAGGATATTAAACAAAGCACTAACATGAGTCTGCTGCTAATTCAGAGGCTTTTCAAAATAAAAGACTTTTGACTTTTTATTGTAAAATGTACAAAATCAAAAAGTAACAGAGTAACTGATTACGAATGAAAGAGAAAATGTTTGGTATATGGGTTTTCATTGCAAGGGTTCAACTAGGGAACTGGTAGGTTGCTTGTTTAATCCCCAGAACTAAGCCGACATGAATGAGGGCACCTAACCCTGAACTGCTCTATGGCCCATCAATTGAAACAAGTTTGTTCACTGACTCCTCTGTGTGCAAGCTTCTAAAATAATTGTGGTTGCGAAATCTGAGCCACAACAAAATTTGTAGTAGATATTTAGAGATCTGTACAATCAAGACAAGAACACGGATTCAAATCTCGGCCTTGGAATTAAAAGTACATAATATAGTAAAGTGAGTCGAACATGATCCAAACTTGAGTTATATTCAAACTTCTGTTGGCCTTTTCAACACTTTATGTACTAGTTTAATTTGTTTTCAAATCATTCTAACGTATAAAATTAAAAATAAACAGAGAGGACTGTTATCTAAGGGTGATGTGTTGTTGCACATCTGGACACCAATGTCCATGAGGTTGACACCATCTGAAAACTTCATTTTAAGGTTTTAAAGCCTCTCTATAGTCCTGATCTGCCCCATCAGACTATCACCTGAAAGAAGCAATAAGAGGACGGATATTCATATCTGATGAAGAGCTCGAGACAGAGATGCATCTGTGGCTTGCAGTTCAGTTAAAACATATTTTAATGAGGGAATAAGAAAGCCTGTTGATAGCAAACACATGTTGAAAAATAATGATAAAATATATAATTGACTTTTCTGATTAAAATAGATTCTACAACAAGAGTGTGGATAACGTTTGACTCACCCTCGTGTATACAATCATTAGAAAACAAACCCTTGGACAAAAACTCTGCACTGTCAGGGCATCAGACTGGCCATTAGAGTAAACTGTACATCATCATCCACCTCTTAAGAATCTTCGGCTGGACTGACTCGCTGTTAAACAAATCTCCTCCTACGCAGCAGGAATGAGACATTTATCTGACGAGTACTGTGAGAAAACATCTAAATGCTTCAGTAAATGCCTCTAATTATCTGTCTGCTGGCACTGTCAGCGTATTAAGGAGGTTGATGTGCTGGAAGCTGGCGAGCTGGACGGACAAATGGCGCAGCAACGCCGCAATGACTGGACGCATCAGTCAATACTGACGTTTTCCGTGAACAACAACAACAACAGCGGCAGCAGCGAGGCCGTTACGACACAACTCTGCGACACGACGAGCTACTACAGTGAATACAAACTTCTACTACACACATTTTGAGGTTTGTATATAAATATGACACTCTGATAATCGCTAAACGTCTAACATGCATTTCAGGCCTTAGAAACACACCTAGCGACACCAGCCCAGTATAACTGTATTATTCTCCTTCAGTCCTTCAGTCTGAACTCCGTTGACCATCTAAAACCATTAAAAGTCGACCCATCACTCGGTTTTTTTTAACCTGTAACAACATTCACGCTGGTGTAGTTGTCCTAAACTCACCATTAACTCCAGCGTTTTGTCCTCCATCTCCGGCTCCATATTGTTGCTCCGTCTGTCTCTCTACGCGAAAATGGAAACCACTCACTCACCAAACAGAGTGTGAACACAGCCACCACCAAGAACTCTACAGAAACGCTCTGTCAAAATAAAAGTCTTACAACGTTATTAGCAAAGTTGTTTATGTATAAATGTAACAAATTTAATACTAAACTCCACTGTATCCTTTGAAAGAATGAGTTCTCACTGAAACTTGTTAAAAAATAACATATCTTAAATTGGGCTAAATACTAGAAGTTTACATTAGTTTACCCCAAAACATGCACCCTTTTATGTATTATTATTTTGTACTATTATTATTCATTTTTTGTATTGGTGTTGCTTGCTCAAGCAGAAGCAACATATATGAGACACGATAATGTGTCTTGTTTACTTGTCTAACTAGAAGTTGGCATTATTATAACAGACTTTGAAGATGAATACCTGACTCTTATTTATGCCGTCATTGATGTACATGTGTATTATTATTTATTTCTACCTTTTCCAACATAATTTAAAATTAATGTTGTGTCAAAAGTCAAAATTAGACGTCCAGAACTAGTAGTAGTAAGTCAAGGTGAATAATTTTTTTTTACATTTGTCTGTACACATTATTTATTTCATCCAACTGAACTTTTATGATGAAGTATATAGGCGTTGACATACTGTTTCCTGTGTTTATAGTCGATCGTATGAGAAGAAAGAGAATCTGAAGTGGGCGGGACAACCCAGTAGGTCTGAAATATAACGATTCCGATTTGTCAAATGAACGTAAGTGGGCGTGGTTTATTGAAAGCATGGTTCTTAGTGATTGGCTCGGTGTGTTGTTGGGGTTCCTGTAGACGAGAGAAAAACGAAATAAAGAAATAAAAAGCCACAGAGAGCAAAACCATATACCTTGGTATTTATATACAGTTATATCAGAATATTATAACCACTTTCTATCAACATATTTCAGCTCCACTGATCATATTGCTGCACTTTGTAGTTCTACAATTTCAAACTATATTCCATCTTTTTCTCTGTATACTTTGTTAGCTTCATTTCACCCTTCAATGGTTAAGATCCTCACAGTATTATTTGGGTGGATATTGCTCAACAATGCAGTGACACTGATGTGATGGTAGTGTATTAGTGTATGTTGTTCTGGTATGAGTGAATCGGACACGTCAGAGCTGCTGTTTTTAATCACCTTGGTATCACTGCTGGAGTGAAAATTGTGCAACAACCAAAACTTTCCATCTCGTAACCACTAATAAGAGACGCAGTGGTTCGTAACCTGGGTTCTATCGAACCCTTGGGGTTCGATGAGTCGGTCTTGGGGGTTCGGAGGAGCCTCTGCCACGGATGTAGACACACTTGTGTAAAGGTGTGATGACACGCCCCGCTTGGCCAAAAAAAAAAAATTAAATTTAAAATGTAAAAAATTAAGTTATTAAAACTAATTTTATTCTTTAAAAAAATCCAAATTAATTTTTATTTAGTAAAATGGTAAAAAAAAAAATGGGGGGGGGGGATGAAATTCTTTTATGAGGCCGAAATATTTAGTCAGGGCCAGAATAAAGTAATACCGTAATTTGTTGAAAAAAACCGGTTCGCCCCGCACAGTAGTGTGGAAATGTGTTCACACAGATGTAGGCACCGTCTCCGAGGAGGCTTGGGGGTTCTGGCTGAGTAGCTTGGGGTTCCCAAGCTATCTTGGGTCCAATGCTTGGTGACGCAGAGAATAATCACCAATGCTCTACCTTTCAAAACCAACAACGTGTTAAAAGTGAGGTCGTCACTATGGTTCCACTAATTTTTGTCGTCGAGACTGCACAGGCTAAGTGAGTAT
>BRDA01004927.1:36410-54553 GCA_036984385.1 Crenuchus spilurus
AAAAAAAAAAAAAAAAAAAAAAAAAAAAAAAAAAAAATGCAAAAGGGACCCAGAAAGACAAAGATAGGGATGGGAAGATGGAAGAAAGAAGAAAGGGGAGGGTGGGATATAAAGAAAAATATATTTATATATATTTCTGTATAAGAGGAGCGAGTCCAAAGATCTTTCATCCTTGGACAGAGTAGTTACATCCTGGGTACGTGCTGTTGGTTTATTCAATAGGGAAGAATAATAAACAAAATGAGGCAAAGTCCTATCCAATCAGAGCGCACTAAGGCAGGGGCATATTCTCATTAATTCTTGAAGGCTCAGTCCTCCATTTGATTGACAGACTAACTCCTCCTGTTCAGCATCTGAAACTGTCTGCATGTGTGTGCATGTGTTTACATGTGGGTTTGTGGTTAATTAGGGTCCACACACTCTCTTGCTGCAAAAGAAAGACATTTCTTTCTGTATTTCTTCATTCTTTTCTCTTCCTATTTCAGGTCCAGACTACCTAGTAGTCATCCAAATCGAAAAACTCATCATCATCTCCCTGGTATTCCAATCCTTGGAAATCCACTCTGTACCGCAAGATACCTGAGACAAAGAAAGACAGAACAAGATACATCAAGTCAAAGATTGTGTGCAAATTGTGAAAGGCATTAAGTAATTGATTACTAGCTTTACAGTCTTCAGTGGAGAATATCTTTAAGTCGTAGTTCTCATCCAAGGCTCATTCAATATAAATTACACCTAAAAGGCATAAACTATTAAAATGCTCACTTTGGGACACTGTCTAGTAAAGGTGAAATACAGGACACTTAATGTGCCCTTTTCTATTGGAAAGGCAACCAAATAAGGGGAGTCATTAAGACAATATATAATATATTCAAAACTCTGCTGCCAGAATCTTAGTCCAGTGTAAAAAATCTGCTCACATCACCCCTGCTCTCCATCAGCTTCACTGGTTACCCGTCCCTGAACGCATCCGGTACAAAATCCTTATACTCACTTAAGGCATTGCACGGATTAGAATGTCCACTATGGGTGGCAGGTCCTTCAGTGTTTCTGCCCCTACCCTCTGGAATGTTTTGCCTCTTTCTATCTCTGACTATCTCCCTCTCTTCCTGTGTTTAAATCTAACCTAAAAACCTACCTTTTCCATTCTCTTTCATTTGTGGTTTGCCATTTTGTTCTTTTTTTTCCAACGATTGTAAAGTGTCTTTGGGTCTGTGAAAGCCGCTATATGTGTAAAATATATTAAGACTGATTATCAATCTTTCTTGTTCTAGAGGGCACCCCATCACTTGTCACAAAAAAGGAGCAACTCGTGAAGGGCAGCTAAGAGGGCAGTTTTTGTCATTCTGGCAGGCACTTGGGAAACATTTTTTTCGACCATCGGTGCACAAGGACCTTCGCGTACACCAGTGGTTGGCAGACGTTAATCAGCCGACAGATCCAGTCAAACATTTGGACACACCTCATTCAATGTTATTTCTTTCCTACATTGTAAATAAATACCAAAGTCATCCAGACTATGAATGAACACATAAGGTATCATATAGTAAACTTTTTGTAGACACACAACTGATGTCTCAAACACATTAAGAGGCAATAAATGCAAGTCATGAACTTTTGACAAGACACAGCTGTTAACTGAAAGCCATTCCAGGTGACTACCTCATAAAGCTGACTGAGAAAATGCCAAGAAATCTGCATCTAAGCAAGAGGTGCCTACTGTGAAGAATGTCAAATATAAACATATTCTGGTTTGTTTACTAAATAATTACATATGTATTTACTCATAGTTTAGATGACTTTAGTGTTAATCTACAATGCAGAACATTTTTAAATAATGAAAAAACACTGAATGTCCAGAAGGTGTCCAAACATTTGACTGATACTGTATTTCATATTTTATCTGCATATATAAATAACATTTAAGCACATGTGAAGGGGTTCATAACTGAATGCTTTATTGCATTTATACAACAGTTCTAAAAAAAAAAAAAAAAAAGAAATTCTGAAGTGTTAAGTATGTTCTAATGTCGGCAATCTCTTCTGTCAAAAAGCATTACTGATAATGCTTGTTAATATGTATAATATGTCCAAACTGGGATTTACATTTAGTGAAAGCGCTTTCAATACTTTTAGCTAAATAAACTCTTCAATTGTTATTAAAATTAGCTACACTAGCACATATTTTAAAATGTGTAATTTCCTGCAACCATATTTGATGTCTTATATTTAGTATATTTAATTGATTCAAGCCTATTTTGTAATAAAAAAAATTAAGCCCGTGTGTAGCATCCCACTGATTATTTTCATATGAAAGAAATGATATAAATATTGCTGTAGTAACACGTTTGACCCAAACACCACTCTATAAAACACAAATACTGATACAGAACACTTGGCCTAAGCACAGCAGGTGAATTCACAGGCAAAGTAAACTCACCGCCAATTCCTCCAAAGCCCTTGACAAACTGCGAACCCTCCTGACTCTTGTCTGTGACTATCTCCAATGTGGCTCCAAACTTCTTATAGCTATTAGCAAACCACTCCAACAATGGCATACACTCGATCAGTTCATGCTCCTGCCCTGTCTGAGATAAAAACAACAAAAACAAAACCAGTTCATTTGCCAACAATATTCCAAACAAAGTAGTAAAGAAATGTGTCTCTTTGTCTGGTATTGTTCTTCCTCTTATAAAAGGACATGGCTCATTTCCAAGAACAAAGATTATCTTGTTTTGACATGTAATTGTATGAACAGGTGCAGACTTTGAAAAGAAAATATGACCTTTTACATAGATCTGCCTGGCTCTGGAACCAACTGACACACACACACACACACACACACACCTCTTTGTCTGTGAAGTGAGACTTGTCCTTCTCTTGCTCAGGTGTCAAATAAATGGTCTTCTCATCTGAAAGAAATTAAAGTGTGTAAGATTATGTGCATCAGTTAATGTTCTATAGATTTACTTTTTCACAAACAAATTGTACAAAACTTAAGTTTTTGTTCACTTTGCTGATCCACCTTTGACAAAATAATGTAGCAACATGCTAATCTGAGCCCAAAACCTTTTCCCATTAGATCTATAATAAGGATACAGTGTTCCTGTACATGGCCAGCGGTAAACTAGGTCAGGGTCAGGAATGCATGCAAGACACTACTGAGCAGACACCTGACAGCTGGCTGATATGGTACATTGGCAAAAGGCTCTGCTTAGTTTCTCAAAATCCTTTCGTTGCCCTTGACTCCATCTATTTCTTACCGAGTACATGAACATTTCTCAGCTCACTGTAAATAGATGGCATCACTGAGTGCTTCTATGCATTGCTTTCTCTTCCCCATGTGTAAACCTGGAATAACAGCGTGTGCGCTCCTTTCTATTCACTGCCCTCAGAACTATACCCGTAGGAAGTACCATTCTTTGATGTACTCACAGTACAACCCTTGTGGTGTGGGTGTGCAATTTTTTGTTTGTTGTACCCACAGGATGAACCTGCTGGTGTGTGGGTCTATGTATATACTGTTCTGTCAGATGTGTACGCGCACCATTCTCTGCTCCGTTGACCTCGGCTCCATGTACTCGTAGGATGTATCTCATGGTGTCCAGGTTCTCGTAAACAATGAGGATCTCCACTGCTCCCATCTCCAGTGCCTTCAGCGTGTCCTCCACACCAAAACAATACTTGCCTGTGTCCTGACTTATCTCATCAAAATAGCGACCTGAGGGCCAGAGAAGGCATTTATTAACAGAATAATCAAAAATAATCAGCACATTAATGGCAACCAACTTCATAAATAATACGATCTCTGAAACAGCATTACTGACATCCTTCATCTCAATCATGGTCTATAAAAATGTGTTGTGTTTAACAGCAATGTCTTTATATCAACACTTCGTCACACTTGGCATGCATGCAGAGATGGACAACTACCTATTAGCTTCTTCTCTTGAATGAATTTGACGTTGGAAAGGACCTCCGCCGACAGCTCAATGGCCTGGTTGAAACCATTCTCCCCACCATAAGAGATATCCACCAGCTTCAACACCTTTGCTTGTAACCTCTGCAATCACACATACAAATGCACACACACACAATGAATTTTAAGATACAGTAGTAGAAATAATTTAGACATTTATAGGACAAATAAACAGTTTGCTCAATGCAAATCTGTAACATTTATTTTACTTATATAAGATCAAGTAAATCTGTGGTAAGGGCAGAGTTTTGGACAGCAGAAATGACTAAGAGCTTGTGAGGAAGAGCCAACAGGATGAGGACAATGACAGAACTTATATTTTAGGGTTGTTTTTATAGCATCACTATGCATGCTGAGGTGAGCTTTGTAGGCCTCAGCATGAATTGTGAGAACCGTTTCCTTAACAGATTCTGCTCCAAAGAATAAAGCACATAACAGACAGAAGTAAATAGAGATAGAAGAGGATGCTGAGGAGACTACATTACATCATATATAACAAATGGTTTATTTATGTAATACTCAGTAAAACGGACTGTTGGCCAGGATTTCATTATGGAAAATGTGGAAAAGAACAACTTCCTGATTAGACACATGACTGCAGAAAAGCACAGCATGGCACAATTGATGACCTTTGGGTCATTCCAGAAGATTGAGTATTGAGGAACTCTGATGATCTGAAAGGGTAATAATCAAGGAGTAAAAGACAAGTGCAGTCATAGGGACTGCTATGCTAATAAGATAAACTAAATCAGAAATGGTCAATGAAAGGAAGAGATTGCTACAAACAACCAAACCAAAATAAGTCGGAAAGTGTTTTTCGGTTTTTTTGGAAGGAGCAAGAAATGTACTGTAAAATGAATCAAATTCTGTATAATCAGTTGCAGTCATACCGGATCAAACATGTCGGACTGGCTGAGTTCAGTTTTAAAATCTGCAGATCCAGCCAACACCATGCCGGCCACGTTGACCTTATCGTTGGACACAAAGAGCTGCACTGCTGTCTCAGCCACTTTGCGCACATAGTTGTGTCGCTTCTCCATTCTCAACCGCGCAAAACGCAGAGCAGACTGTCCTCCACGACCTGAGCGAGAGAAGAAAAATCACCTTGGCTATTTTCACTGATGTAATCATGTACTTAACTTTGTCTCAGACAAGATGATGAAAGACACCAGTAAAAGGACACTGCTGTCAATTTACTATATAGATTTACAGAGATATTGCACATGTGTAGATGGCTGTTTCAGTACCATGTTTTTTGGGTAGGTCCACGGTAAATTTGTGCAGCACTTCTCTGGTGTTGCCCTGTAAGGTCCCGAATAGTGCACCACTACCATCAATCACTATGAAGCCAAACTTACTGTCATCAGACAACAATGCCGTCAGAGCCTAGAGGGGACAAAGACAGAAACACAAATATAAAAGAGGTCACTGTCTGTGTAAAACTCAAACAATAGTGTATAGTGCCAAAACACGGGGAGAAAAACTCTGATAGGGGTGAATAGGTCAGGGGACTAAAGCAGACCCTCAAGGACTATGGCTAGTAACAGAGCCAAGGAAAAAGCTATAGCTGCACTATCAAAAGCACACAGTGCAGGGTGAGATAAGAGACTTTTCTTTAAGCAAACAAACCTAAATTTGTCTCCTGTTCTTAAAAGGAAAACTGCATAGATGTGATAGTAATGTACACAAGGTAAACACCCACCCTAAGAAATTTAGCTTCTTTCTCTTACCTATTCTAATTTAAATAAATACTGAGCTTTCCATAAGACACCTGGGTAACAGGCGGTGAATGATAATTTGATTAATATACAAAATAAAGTATAATGTATTAAATGAACAGAAGATGAAAAAAAAAAAAACAAATAACAAAAAAAAAAATTTTCACATCTTTGACTACTCAAAAGCACAGAACTGACTGAAGTCCCACCATAGGCGTTGACTTCTGGAGGGTGAACTAAGCATGAGTGTTTGTAAACAGATAACGTAGATAACGGCACAGGGAGAACAAGGCATAATTGCCCGTTTCAGTAGCTTTCATGTAAAAAGCACACCCCAGAAAACTGCTGGAGGTAAAATGTGTATGAACTAACATGCTTATTTGTAGAATCAGGAGAGGGCATCAGTGAAGCGTTTAAACAAGCACTCAAAGTTTAAACGTACCCAAATTATGGGAATTTGTGCAACTGATGACACTGGAACTCATTCAATAACTTGCTTAAAAAGAACACAGTCACTTATGTACCCAAATCTTTGCATTTCCTCATTATTCCAATTACTGTAATCAGTTAATGCAAATAAATTCTTTTTTTAAATCCAGATAATATTCAATAGGAGCCTAATTATTTTATTTTAAAAGCAACAATATCATACATGTGAAAGGGACAGACAACTAAAAATGCAGCATTAAAAAGTATGTTTTAAGCTCCTGTCTTCATATGCTAATTAAAAAATTCTAACTTCTGGCTGTAGTTCTTGTGATGAATGTATTGTGAGCCGACACTTTCTTCTGCCAGATTTAAGCTGCATAAGATCCAAATGTGTATTGATGACATGAGCTCTGCCAAACTACTAACCAGTTAGTTAGCAAAATGTTTACGTCGGCTACCCCTACTGCATTCAGACAGCAGGACATGGGCTCCTCAGGTTCCGCTCATAAGCAGCAGATGTTTCTGTCGATGAATATCACAGCCCAGTTTGAAAAGTTAAACAAATCTGTGATCATTTTGTCACTTTTTAGGAGGAAAAAATGAGTAAAATGATCCAGAGGGTCACAGATGTAGCTGTACTTAACACTAATAAATGCTTACTGCAAGGCATAACCTTACTAATAATACAAAACATTGACCATTTGAAGCCAAGTTGACAGGATAGTTTCAAGCCACAATTTATTAATATTACCATATTAACACTTTCACACACAATGAACATTAAACTTCACACACTGATGCTTTCAAACCACCCTCCAAACCCACACACAGAACACTAGTTACCTCAGTATGAAATTTGTTGTCACAGAGATACAGCGAGGTATTGATGGGTTTAAAAGGCTCAAAGTCGATGTTAACTTTCTTCTCTTTGCCCTCCTCTGTCACAATGGTGCCACAGTACACTACGAGGCCATTAGGGGGCACTGCAAAAATAAGTCAATGGTAAGCATCAATGATTTTAGAACTTGCAAAGAAACAAATGAGAAAAGAAACTCCATCACTATCAAGCATGAGTGTAGATACTCATTGGATTTACAATGAAAACCATATTTATGATAACTATAAAATCCATCCCATTATCCTCCAGCTACAAATATCTTACCAAAACATTAAAAAAGATTAACTGAACTTATACACACAAGGGTGTCAAGTGTATTTATTTACCGATTCATAAATTAAAATTCATATTCATGGATACAGAAAAATGAAAACATGAGTTGAACTCTTCACTTTTTACAACTTTTTTGAGTGTTTAAAAATGATTACATAATACTGTGCAAGCCATGATATTTCTATGTTATCACACATTCAAAATGCCCAATTACAAACATCCTACAGATGGCAAAATGACACATAAAACCCACCTTTATTGTAGAGTTTGAGTCTTTGCTGTACTGAAGTAATGGCTCCCAAGACAGACAGTCTGTTGACTCTGCTTTTAATGTTGGAGGCCGTCCCAAACTCATCAGCTAGCATCTTGGCCACTCTGGAGATTTGATCCTTAGGAGGGATGATCAATGAAATCATACTGGTCCCATTCCTAAGAGAAAGACAGAGACAAAAAATAAATTAAATCAATAATAATAAAAAAATCTAGCTACTTTATTCTCAATCCATTAACAGTAACAGACTGAATCTGCATCAGATACTGACGGTTATTTCACAGCATTAATACTGCTGACTGACTTTTTGATCATTCTTTTGTGTGGTGTTTATTCTCTTGATGAACGTCGCAGTCCGGTTAAACAAATCCAATAGTAATGCATCACTTTTTAAGAGGAAAAATCATCATTCACACCTGTGTTCCATGGCATATCCAATGCCTCTGGAAGGTTTGACCCGTTCTCTTGGCCAACACCTTTCAACAATGAGATCCCTTTGATGTTTTATAAGCTTTTTGTGGACCATGGCTTTTGCTACAAGTTGCAACTGATTAAATGTCAGGAAAATTACATTAGAACAGCTGAACTTCAAATAATTTTAATCAGAATCACTTTAAATGATGGCAGCTGTGCCATTTTTCATTTGCACTGTATAGTTTATGTCACTTTAAAGATGTTTTTGAAATTATTAATCTTGGTCTAATTTTTAAAATCACCAAACTGCTGGTTTCTAAATCTTTAATATCCAACATTTAAAATGTAATCTCATCAGGTTACTGAACTCATCAGGTTTCAATTAATTCTGCTTCATTTAATTAACATGAATTTACTTCAAAATAACTGATGAAAACTAATTGAGATTACCTAAAATATCAGTGATCAGGCGATTGTGTAAGAGGTCATGAAAGACCTACTTGATCAGTGAACGACTGGCCTACGTTATGATGACCAAACTTTCTTGAAACAAATGTCCGGAATCACGAAAACACTAATCTGAAAGGTCCGAGTCTGGACTCCTACTTGGTAAAACAAACACCATTCATAACTTACAGGGCTCGTCAAGCTCATTTTCATATTGTAACCATCAGCTACATCAGTATTGCAAAAGCCAATATTGTGACAACGGCCAATGACGCATGTAATACCAGTTTAACTAATGTAGCCATAATAGGCAAATACAGTTTGACCAGAAATAAGCAGTCCCTCTGTAGGTTTCATTTAAAATAGAGGCAAGTAGCAACATTTGACAGGTGCGGTAGTGGGGCAGCTGCCATAACTAAAAATCTAATGGATAATACATAGAGCAACAACTAGGTCAGCAACACTAGAAAAAAGTATCAAAATATCTTAAAACTTACGTAGAATTTATGATGAAGTGTGAGAAACATCCCTACCAACCCGTTTCATTTGTTTTATAGAATACAACCAGATGTCCACCCCAATTTGTATCAGTTTAGTATTAAGTGTATGTTCAGAGATACACCTCGTGCCATTCTCTGAAGCGCAAACAAGTGTAAACCATAATGAAGAAAGAGATCAACGCGATTTCATTTACAGAAAACTTCATCTGACAAAGAAAAACTGACTAAACCTGGTATCAGTTCAGGCTCAAGCAGTTATTGACATTCAATAACTGTGCTTATGGTCACAGTGCAAAGTAAGGCTACAGCAAATAAAATGGAGAAAGGAAGCAGGAGAACTGGCTATATTCTGCAATTGCCAAGTTAACAGAATATTGGAAAACTTTGCCGTGATGACTCAGACATGGTTAGAGCGAAGTATAAACACTCATTTAAGTGCAGTAACAAAAGAGGACAGATATCAAAGGCATTGTTTGTTATTCACACATGGCTCTAAGAATGGACAAGCAGGATCATGTTGGTGCCATCACTTCCCCAGGCGAGAGAGAATACAGTGTCCGTTAATTTAGAAAGAACAGTACACAGATCTCTGCCAACAGACACACAGAAGGACCCACACCATTTCCCCGTCTTCCTCTCACCAGCACAATTCAGATCATTTCAACTTTATCCTATAATGCTTCAAAAGTTGGCTGACAAAAGCCATGAGGACAGCGAAAGACTGAGGTTGTATTCTCTTTCGAAAATAAGTGTTATGAAACAAAACGTATAGAATCATATTACCTGCATTCAAATGTACAAGCACACACACATACACACACAGTTGTCCTTGAATGAAGGACTCCACTGTTGTGACACGCTACATTCTCAGTTGTAACTACCTGTCAAAGGGGTAATGGAGGAGGTGAAAAAAAAGAAAAAAAAGCAGCCATGCAAGCTGACGTTGCATTTGCGCACATGGTATGTGTGTAAGCGGGCTTGTTTAACAGAGGATGAATGGGGGCTGTTATCAGCCATCACAAATGACACATTTTACTCTGAACACACAACCTGGACCCAAATTAACCAAATAAGCTGTGCTTCTTAATAAATGGCAAGGTTTGTCCAATCTTGTTTTTTAAGTTCAGTTTCGAGAAGAAAGTCATCCAACATGTAGGTTTCTTTCTACCAAGAGATTAAGGTCAGTTAGTCAGAAGAGCTCAGGTTCACAAGACACCAATCAGGGTCACATTTACCGAGCATCATGAAGTAGGAACTTTACTCCGAGATCAGGTCTCAATTCATATTATTCTGTAAAGGGGTGAACAAAAGGTATAAAGGCTGATACGTTTACTCTAAAACATCTGATAAATGTGTGTAAAGATAACCGATTCTTGTCCATGAAAAATTCACAAATTTTTCGAAATGATGGCTGTGTTTGAAACTTGATGGCAGATGCCTTGATCCCTTGTTGCCATGTTGAATAAGTATAAATGGTTTTGTAACCAACACCTTTAATTCAGAAGGAATCTAAATGCTGACAACACTGAAAGCATGTTACTTGCTCAAAAGCTAGTTTTATAAAATGCAGCTTTATGTAAACAGATTTGGGACATGCCTTCCTGCCTCAAAAGGTAGCCTAAGTAGGCAACATGTCTTACATTTCTGACACAGCCCAAATGTTTACATAAAAAGCTGCATTTCACAACTGTTTGTGCTTTTAAAAATCAGAGCTGGTGGCAAGCTTTGGCACTGTGCTGATGTCTACTGAATGCGTTTTAAATTCGACCAGAAATAAGAAGTTCCTCTGTAATTTTAGTCTAAAACAGATGCAAATAGCAACATAGACAATCTGCACTGTGTAACATTTTACAGGTGAAGTAGTGGGGCACCTGCCATAACATCAAATGGATAATACATGTAGCAGCAATAATAATCAGGCAAAGCAAATGGGTGAGCATAAGCTGAAGAAAGTTAGCATCAAAATATCTTAAAACCTACTTAGCATTTATTATGAAGTGTGAGAAACTTACCTACCAACCTGCTTCTCATTTGTTTGACAGAATACTACCAGTCACCAGAGTGTGCGTCAGTATAGTAAAAGACTGTCATTTTACACTTACGCATGTTGTTTTAGGAACAATATATTTCACCAGTGTCATCAAAATCATCATTCCTATGGGATACACTTCATGTCATTCTCTGGTGTGGAGACGCTTACTGAAGAGATCCAAGCGATTTCAATTACAGAAAACTTCATCGGACTAAGAAAACAGACTAAACTTGGCATCGGTTCAGGTTCAATCACTTGTTGACGTTCAACAATTGACATATCTTGCGCTTATGGTCATGGTGCAATGGACAGTGAGGCTGAGGCAGATGCAGAAGAGAAAGAAGCGTTGGTTATATTGTGTGTTTAGCTATGGTAAAAGAAAACCTCTCTCGCCATGATGACTCAGACATAATTAGACAGAAGTATAAACACTGAT
Organism: Crenuchus spilurus; assembly: GCA_036984385.1. NCBI lineage: Eukaryota > Metazoa > Chordata > Actinopteri > Characiformes > Crenuchidae > Crenuchus > Crenuchus spilurus. Next base: position 47,808 of record BRDA01004927.1, read on the forward strand.
TTAAGTGCTGTAAGAGTATATGAGTATAGTACAAGACTGATATTTTACACTTTCACTAACAAATTATTTCACTAATGTCATCAGGTCAGATTTTGAAGATACACTAAGAGCTTTAGCAGCATATTGGTGCCTCCTGGATGTGTTTTACACGTGAGTTTGTTCCAAATACATCTAAATGCTGCCCTACTTAGGCAGCAAGGGATCAAGGGCTCTACCTTGTAGTTTCAGACACAGCCCTGGTCTTTGTCAGAGAATGTAGCTAGTTTTTAAGAGTTGAATAGCTGTCCTAACATTACACAGGGCGTAATTACCACAAATAATGTGTTACCCTTGCAAACAGACACACTGAGGAGCTGTGCTCTGTCGGCTCATCTAACGTTACTCCTCCCAAGGCCTGGCTAATAAGCTAGCCATCGGCTAAACCCGCCAACTGTGGATACTTAGAGGCCGTCTGCTTCCTTTAGGCTCCCGAGAGTTTCTGTAAGGGGGTGAAGTGTCTACATACCCTCTGGCTGCCTCTAAACTTTTAATCAGCTTCTTAATTTTCCAGATCTCCACGTTCCTGTCCGCGGCGCTCGGGTCGTCCGCCATCTTCCTCAGTGAGAGTTAATCGCTTCGGCACCTGGAAAAACAGAGACAGAGGGAGAAATTGAGCTTATGTGTCGTTTTAAAGACCACTTATATGCTCCTGGTTTTCCCAGCGGGTTCTATAAAGATGGAGCTGGGTGACAGTTTGTTTCTGAATGGCGTAACGTTAGCTGAGCTACTCGAGCTAAAACAGTCCCGGCCGGGGGTGTTAAAGCCAACGTGTGGTGGCAAAACCTAGCGAGGCCGGACACTTTCCTCCCCAGGCCCTAAACTAGTCCACCCAACCGTTTAAACGTTGATCTTCCTGCCCTCGCGAACAGCGGACAGTCGGCCGTCTCCAGCCGCCCGTAACGCCACGGCTGGCCTCGGCTCCACCGCCATGGGTTTGTGAGGGTAAACAATCAAAGCGGTCGCCGTACCTGCCACACGCTCCGCCCGCTCCTCGCCGCTGTTTTCACCGGACCGCGGTGTGACGTTGCCTCCCTGCCGGCTCCGTCCCTCACCGAAGGCGCGTGGTGTAAAAAGAGGGACTCACATGTGGGAGGAGGGATTATCATTCTCCTCGTTTTCACTTCCTAGAAACGCGCGTGGAAACTGCGACCCAGCGAATTCTGATTGGTCCAAACGCGCGTCCGTTAAGCGTGAAACAGGACGTTACGTAGAACTGCGCGGTCAAGGGAGAGCTGGGAAATGTAGTCCACTTCCGTTGTCAGCCATAATTAATGTTCTCAAACGTAAGAGAAATGCCTTGTACTCGGGTTGCCTTCTAAGGCAGGAAGAAATATCCTGCACAAGTCCAATGTTTAAATCAAAGGCTGCAAATAAGATACAATTGATTGCTAGCAGCAAGTTGATAATATTTTGGCAGTGTTTTAAACGTGAGCCAGTTACAAATGCCTTTATATCTAGAAATGCTACCTGAGACAGGAAGATATGAAGTCAGTTTTTAGAGATACACCAAGAGCTAGCAGTTTCAGACAGAGCTGTCTCAGGCTCTGTTCTGAGGTAGGAAGGAATGAAGCCATGCCAAAGTCCAATGTTTACATAAAAGGCTGCATTTTAAAACTATTCTTGGTCAGTTAATATACAATAAGAGCTAGCAGCAATTGTATTTTGGCAGTGTTTTGATTAATGTATTTTAAACTTGAATGTGCTACAAGTCCCTTTATCTAGATGCTGCCTAGTGCTAAGGCACCTACTTGGGCAGCAAGCGATCAAAACACCTATAGCAGCCATAGCCTGTCTCAGATGTAAGACATGCTGTCTACTCAGCTTGTTTTCTGAGGCAGGAAGGCATGAATTCATTCGCCCCTTTCACAAATCCCAGAATGCACCGCGCAACCGGCAACATCCCGTTCACCATTTTCTCTTGTTTGTCTATTCGCCCTATTCACAAATCCCAGAATGCACCGCGCAACTGGCAACATCCGGTTTACCATTTTCTCTTGTTTGTCTATGCCAGCTACACTACATAAACTGTTTACAACTTTATTTGGTAAGTAAATAATTACGTGATATCTACTAGCTTTTATAACTATATGCAGATAATATGTCTTTTGATATTAAACATCATATCTTGTTGTGTCGACTTGTATTTTCAATTTATGCAGTGGGTTTTTAGTGTAAACACGTTGTTGCAAGCTATCAATACTAAGCTACACTATCACGCACAATAATTTGTGGTACACATTTTTTATGAAAATAGCCAAAATGAATTCAACTGGTGGATAGCCCTACAAATGTCACATTATGAAATAGTACATAAGCCACGCCTAGGCTAGGGCCCTGCATGGCCTAATCAAGCCTGCCAGTGTATGTTTATATCATTAGAGGCCTATTTATTTATCAGTGCAGTATATATTTCGGTATATAATTAGGGTAGAATAGAATAAAATAAAATAATGTTTGCAGTAACCTACCTCCAACAAAATGATCAGAACACACTCTGTCATAGTCACTTGCTGACCAGTTTTCACACCTGATGGAATCTTCCCAAGTTTTCCTTAATGTGGTACCTTTAGGAAACCTATAGTACGATCTTTTCTGTTGCTGTTGTTTGTCTAGCCGTTGCCGATTACTGCATTGTGGTACACAACATCTACAACCCTGATTGGCTTGTTTCTACGTATTTTAAACTCGTGCCGACACATTCACTGCTGCCATTATGTAAACAACTACATCGGATGTTGCCGGTCGCGCATGGATTTGTGGGATTGTGAATACGGCGAATGTCCAAATCCAAAGTTTACATAAAAGGCTGAATTTTAAAACACTTTAGGCAGTTGAAGATACCATAAGAGCTAGTAGCAGTGTTTGCTTTATGTGTTTTCAATGTCATTTGAGTACAAATACGTTTATCTCAATACTGCCTTTTAAGCCAATTATTTAAGCAGCAAGGAAACAAGGCATCTACATTCAAGTTTCAGATACAGCCTTATTTAACTAGAGGTTTCTTTTCTTTTTTTCTGTTTTACATCACATTTGTCATTGGTATAGTCTAGACACTTGCACTTGTTGGAAGTGATTTGTTTGGTAAATTTCAGTGCAAATGGTTTTTGTTCACACCTCGTTTCATTGGCTCCACAGGGAAAATTCCCTACATCACACCCCTGTCTGGAGACTTTTTCTGCATCATTGTGTGAATGGTGAAGTAGACATCCATGTACCTCTTATTCCCTTGGCTGCATTTGCCGAGAACTGCTTTATTCCTACTTAACAATCTGCTATATTCAAACATTTTTCCTGTTTTCACTGCTGGAGATGGTTGTGTTAAGTTTTTTTTATATACCTGGTGCAGATGCTGTAGTATGCATGTGTTGTTCATTGTCCTTTTTCCTAATTGCCAGGTTCTCGGCATATTCCTCAGTGCCATCTGAGTCTGCATTTCATTCTGTTCTTGTTCCTAGCACACTAAAGGGATATAACATGTTTTTTATGTGTCTTCAGGTGTGTTGGAAGATTTTTAGATTAGCAGAGGACTGGATTTGCTTGACAGCCTCTGCTTTGGTCTAATGGTCAATGTTCCTGCCCATTAGATCCAATAAGGATAAGTTTGAGAATGGCATCTAATGTAGCCAAACAGTTCACATAGTTTAGAAATTGATAGTTACTTTTTAAGATATATGTTTATAATTTTTGCACATATCACTGTATTTAATGGTCTACCACCTGCTTCTTGACAGTACAAGCAGGTCAGCTAAGATCTCAGAAAAAAGTGAACCACAAGTCAGGTACCACAAGGAACTGTACAAATAATTGTTTCAGGCATAAAAAAAATGCAGGATGACAAATGCTACATGATTTAGGAAGGATTTGCAAATTACAGACAATCTCAAAGGAAATGATGAAGCTGGATCCATACCAAAGTGTCTACTACCAGCATTGTGAGTGTCAGGTTGCCATAAGACTGCCACGCAAAGAGGAGTATCTACTTCATAATCAGCATAAAAAAGTCAGGCTGTTTGCATATGACCAGTAACAAAAACTAGCCCTTTAAAGGTGTCTTTAGAGAGCACATTTCCCTTGTCTTTTGATCTGTCTCAGATGACTTCAGGCTCAGAGAACGCTGGCATTTCTGTGCCAAAATTAATGTATGTTTTACTCTTTGCATAATACAGTTTCAGGTTGCATCTCTTGATGCAGCAGATTGTGCTAAGTGATAAATATGTTCCAAAGTACTCCTGAGTCCATGTGCTTATGTTCATCATGGTATCAAAACTGTCATAATATCAAGGCTTCATGGGAACCAAGGACGATGCTAGGAACAGAGGTTTAGGGGTGCTAAGGACCCAGTGAGCCTAGCACCCCGCAGACTCCACATTGATCCCCCCCATCCCATACATAATGTTAACTGTCTACTTTCTCACTTACTTCTTGTTGTCCATCCTCCTCTCTCCCCACATCACTCTCTCTATTCTCCTATCAACATATTTGTGTTACAAACTACATAATAAATATAACAAACAAATAATGACTATTTTAATCTAACAGAAAAATAAATAGACGATCAGTGTGTTGCATATTTTTCATAGAATATTGAGCTGATGTGGGCTTGTCAGATTCAAATCACACACTAATTCAAATAATCTGTTACCACTATTATGAGGATCATTTACAGATTCTGAAGATATGATAAACACAAACTATAATACAGTTGGCAAGTGTGTTACTTTCATTTTAAAAATCTTATCAGTACATATGATGGTATATACCTGCTGGGCACACAAACAAACATATGCGTACCCACACGCATACACACATGGGGGAGTTGACTCTCACTCTCTCCGTCAAAGGTTGTTAGGAACCTCGGGGTTATGTTTGATGATCAGCTTTCATTCACACATCATGTGGCCTCTGTTGCACGGTCCTGCCGCTTTGCGCTCTATAATGTCAGACAAATCAGACCGTTCCTAATGCAACATGCCACTCAACTCTTGGTACAAGCTGTGGTTATCTCACGCCTCGATTACTGCAACGCTGTGCTAACAGGCCTCCCAGCCTGCACTATTAAACCACTACAGATGGTCTAGAATGCAGCAGCATGTCTGGTTTTTAACCATCCAAAACGGGCACATGTCACCCCACTGCTCATTGAGCTACACTGGCTTCCGATTGCTGCCCAGATCAAACACAAAGCCTGCACGATCGCCTATAAGGTGATGATAGAGCAGGCTCCCTCTTATCTGCACTCGCTCCTAAAAGCTTATGTCCTGGCCCGGTCGCTGCGCTCCTCCACTGAATGTCGCCTTGCTTTGCCTAACATTCACACAAAGCAATCCAGACTGTTCTCCTCAGTAGTTCCCAGATGGTGGAACAAGCTTCCTATCACCACTAGAGCAGAGGTGTCCCTCACTGGGTTCACGAAACTCCTAAAATCAGAGCTCTTCAAAGAGCACCTGCTCTAGCGATCCCAAATACTCCCCATGAGTACTGATATGCACTCAGCATTCGATATCCAAATGTTAATTCTAGTATACTAGTACTAGTAAATACTAGTACAACTCTAGTATTATTCGCATTTGTACTTTCCCACTATTGTAAGTTGCTTTGGATAAAAGCGTCCGCTAAATGCAATGTAATGTAATGTAATGAGTTAAAATATTTTACATTTAAAAATTCAGCTTAAGAGAGATAAACTTACATTTAAAAAATACTTTTTCCTCACATTTTTAGGGGTACTTCAGTACCATGATGGGGACACATTCAGTAATAGTTTCTGTACTTGACTTTATGCCTCTAACTCTCTAAATCTTTTCATGATATTATGAACTGTAGATGATCAAAGATCTAAATTCTTTGTAATCTTGCACTGAGAATCATTATCCTTGTACTGATTGAAAAATCTTTCAGGTTTGGCACAAAGTGGTGAACTCTGACCCATCTTTACTTCCTTTTTCAGTCTTGATGATCTCACCTGTTATCAGTTAAACTGCTGTTTGTGGAACTTTCCAGAACAGTGTTACTAATACTTTTCAGTCTTATTTTGCTTGTGTCTTAACTTTTTTAGTATGTTGGAGGCAGCAATTTCTATATGTGTTAATATTTTAAAAATAGAAATAAGTTTGAAAACACCAGAAATCTTTTCTTTGTCTCTTAAATAAAGTTTATGTGAAATAACAAATTGCAGATTTAATTGTTTTTTTTTTATTTTAGACAGTGTGAAAGTCTTCTGGAAATAGTGTTTGTATATTCTCATATATGTTAGAATATTTTGTTGACAAGTCACTTTGGAGTCAAATAACATAAATGTAGCAATACCAAGTTGTAGTTTCCATAATGGCAATAGTGCAATCACTTGTAAACAATGACATCATTTCTCATGCCACACATTGTTTGGGTGATTATCATTGATGTGGTGTTCTGATTATTACGCACCCAATGCTACTGTTGAGCAAACACATTTCAAAATACATGCTGTAAAACCTGTAATTGCTGGAGTCTATTGTATAAAAAGAAAATTGATCTCTCAATAACTGCGCAACTATTGCCGGTAGAAAAACATCAAAAGGGCAGATCATAGTTATGTATGTGACATTTCAACTAATACTGGTAAACAAGATGCCTCAGAGCATGGGCAAGTTTCATTTCAGTGAATTAATTTGCATTCATTTTAATGTGACCCAGTAGTTGAATACCTACATACATACATCTTCTTAACT
>BRDA01004928.1:17917-36044 GCA_036984385.1 Crenuchus spilurus
ATACTTTTACCTGACCTGCCTTCTGTGTTTTCAAAGCCTAAAGCTTGTAATGTGAATGTAAATAGAGAAACTCCTCCACTCACATATACATATATAGGAATATAACCAGGAGGTGATACCATGACGGCTGGTGTGTTACACATCACCTGCTTGAGTGATTAGTGTACTGACTATGGCAGTTCGCTTTAGCATGAGGACAAACCTGGATGGTGTCGTAGACAAACTCCTTGCCACAGTACTTGCAGGGCTGTGTGCGTTTCGGACACTCAGCCATGGTGTGTTGGGCCAGGAGTCTCCTCATCATCCTCGCCCCACACTTATTCTCACAGTACACACTCTCCTGAGGACAAATGCCCTGGTGGTTCTGAGAGAGAAAGAAAGACAGACAGAGAGAGGGATGACAGATATTAATGTTTACCTCTTAAACTTACTTTCATTGAAGGTTTTGCAAGTAAAAAACCAACCAAAATTCAAATTGCCCATTCAGCTACATATGCTAACAATTTGGTGGCACTTCCTTGTCTTCTCTTAAAACTGAGAAAAGGCAAGATTCTAATAAAAAAGACACATTAAACAAGAATACGCCTCTTTTATAGATTTGTGGAGCTTGTTTTTAGCATATGAAAATAGGCGTGGTGGCTTATTAAGCAATAACAGTAGAGCTTCTGATGTTAGCCCTTGAGCGTTCTCACAACATCCCACACAGCAGAAAGCTGCTAAATGTACTGTCTGTGTTTGATATTCAAGAGCAATTTTGAGTTATTTGAGGGCTTTCCTCTCTTTCATTCTGATAGCATTACTGTTTTCTAAATGTTATCTATATAAGGGCTTTGCAAAGCTGTTCTTAGAAAGTTTTGTAAAAAAAAAAAAAAAAAGTATTGCTTTAAAAAGCAAGGAGCGTAGGAATGTGTGAAAACTCCAACCACAAATTCCTCCCTTAGGAAAACAAGTCCCACCTCTGAAAGAACATATTATGGAGCTGGCAGCTTCATTTATAAACACCTTTGACTAAAGAACTTTTCAAATACATTCATGCAGTGACTTCTATTGTGTTGTAAGCATGTTTTTTTCTGCTGTTTACAAAGTACAAGATAATGCACTGGAGTTATTGTACATATTACTTCTCAATACAGACGTGACAGATTGAGATTAAGCTGAAGTTTTTCACATTTCAGTGAAATTTTAGAAGACGTGTTTTTGCCCAAGGTCTCAGTCTGGTTCTGAGTACTTACTTAGAAAGCAAAATTGCCTTCACCCAAAAGAGAAGATCTATCTTCGTGCACTTCTCCATGTCAAAACAATATCACTCACTCATGACCCGAGACGGGTCAGTTAATGGTATGACCGGCGGGCGCTCGTACCTCGAAGGCCTCCCCCGTGAACTCGCTGCCGCAGAACTCGCACTTGACCTTGCGTTTGGGGCAGTCGTGCTGCAGGTGCTCTGGCAGGTCGCGGCGTGTCAGCTTGACGGCACAGCGGTTGGGGCAGGGGATCACGTTGAAGGCGCAGGTGGAGAAATGACCCTGAGGGATCGGAACATAGAGCAAGTGTCAGCAAGCACAACGCACTTCCTTCAGGCTCTGTATACACACACACAGTCACGCTCACTGTAATGTGCCACTACACCGCACTCTGGCATTAAAAACAGAGACATGGGTAGAGGTCAAGATGGAAATAGAAGAGCAGAGGGAAACATTTAGAAACAGAAGAAGAGGTAGAGAATATAAGCTATTTATTATATGCAACTCAAACATGTGTAGTGTGTATACAGGCAGAGAAAAGGCAGAGAGAAATAGCCAGATGCAGAGATAAGAGACAGAAGAGATACAGACGAGAGATTTAGATCAGGCATATGGACACAGAGATTAAACTTCATGAGCGTAAGCAAAAAAGCTCTGGAGAGATGGAACGGTTCAGGATGGAGGGAGAGGAAGAGTGAACTGACCTGCAGCTGCTTCATTTGACCGGTCCAGCGGCAACCTTCCTCGCTGTGGATGCAGCGGATGGGCAGAGCCAGGATCTGCTGTTCCAGCTCGGGGTCAGGATATATCTGCAGCACATAAATGCACAAGAACATCAACACATCAATACAACAAGGCTAAGATCTGTGATATGACAGCAGTTAGTACAGTGTGGTTGGTAACACTGCTGCCCCTCATAAGGCAGGGGTTCAGTTCCTCACCTTATTAAACACTCCATGCAGTGCTAATGAGCATCCCTGGGCAAGACCACAGCTGCCTACCTCTGTAAGTTACTATGCATAAGAGCATCAGTTTTATGTCTAACTGTAAATGACACAGCTGTAGCTTTTAAAAAGACAAGAAAAAGAGAATGAGCAACGTGCTCATGTATAGATCCAGTCATATATGTTTACGCAACTTTGTAGGAAAAGGAAAAGGAAAAAGGAGAGGAAGATACATGAAGATATATGGATGCAGCTTTAGCTTTGCAGAGTATTATCGAGCCCATAGAAATGACTGTGTGTGTGTGTGTGTGTGTGTGTGTGTGTGTGTGTGAGCATGAGTGCACTACACACAGCAGCCACTGTATTTCCCTCTTGTCCATAAAGATGAAGAAGGATGAGGCAGCGCTCTATCCAATCAACCCAAATCCTCTCCCCCAGCACAGAGGCAGGATTTACACACACTCAAAGATTTTGTGTGTGTGTGTGTGTGTGTGTGTGTGTGTGTGTGTGGATCACACGCAAGGCAGTACCGCAGGCATGTCTGTCTGTCATCCGCAGAGTCAAGTGAAGCTGAAACTCAGCTCTAATCAGGGTAGAACACTTTTTCTGACACTGGAGACGACACAGAAGAACATGTCGGATTCCCACCAGTTAGAACTGGCAAGCTGTACTGATTCTTTTACATTTACCAAAATGAACTAGAGTGGAAAGGACACTTGAGTTTCTTTAAGATCTTAAGCATTTAAAGCACCATCATCATAATGGGATTTTTGTTCTGCTCTCCTGACACTGACAGCAGTATCCTGCATTATACAGTGCAGCTGAGGCCAATCCCAGCAGTCAGATTCCAGATTGAAAAAGAACAAAAAGTCACGTGTGGAGCCAAGCCTTGGAGAGAAAAGAAAAGATGCTCTAAAGTTGATGTTAATGCTTAGTCATTGTTCAGTGAAGGGGATTGAGGAAAAGAGCTATAATAATGACCTTTTAATAACATGGACGGTGTGAGTGTGTGGAGCTTAAGCAGCTCTGAGTGGAAACGACTGGCTTTTGGGTTCACACCATCTGACTAAAGCTAGTGGAGTCAATTTACAGTCATTCAACAACTTCCTATTGCTCTCAGAGTTCAGAGAAGCGGGTACTGAATGAAGTGTGTCGGAGATCAAGAGAAGACCGTGGTTGTGTGTCAGTTCCAGTGTTGTGAACTATTCTCACATCCATGTACTTCATTACCTGTAGCCTAGATAGTAGGGTAACATTGTCCCAAATCCATCTATACACTAAACAGAAACTATTACATGGTGCTTTATGTCAATGCATTGCTAGGTTTTCATTTAACTAATGTTAGCAAGCATAAAATGTTGTATTGATGTTTCAAATAAAAGTTTACAATATGCACTAAATGGAAAAAAAGGTACTTCAAGTCACTGAATATTATCTGGGTTAGCAGGAAGCTAGCAAGACCAGGTTAGCAAAAGCACAGCCTGTCCAGATATCATTCTGAACATTTCCTTCCATTTCACAGTTGTGTAAACACATTACTTGCATATCTAGTACAGTACAGAAGTACTGGGTTTGGGACAAGTCTCAAGGCTAAATGCAAAATGGCTACTGCGCATCGCTAGCAGCTCTTGGCCTTTGAGCAAGTACTGTTAGCCCACTGACCTCCTCACACCCAGCTTTAATGGATTAGCAACTTTAAGCTCTCAGAAGCACATGCTACAGTTCTTCCTACTTAACACATCCATACAGAACTGCACATTGGCTTATGATGACTAAGCAACCCATAGTTTCATTGAGAGCTATTAAGTAGTGCTTTAGTGCAAAAGGGCTGTAATTGAGACTATTGATGAGATCTTGACTGATATCTTGGATGTAGTTAAGCAGTCGCACTGAAGGACTAAAGCCTTCCCCATCTGTTGGGTAGTAAGAGAGAAATGCCATGCTTTTTGAACGCAGAAGACTTGGTGTTTCCCCTACCCAGTCTGGTCTGATTAAACGCTTAAAGGAGGGGCTGCGAAACAAGCCAAAACTCTAATTAAAGAGATTGGGTGGAATCCTCCTCCTTTGAGGGGTGTAGCGCAGATGATCCAAAGTGCAGGTTGTAATTTCCTCCCATAAATAGTTTGGGAAAAGCAGTAGTTTTGGGGAATCTCTACAGATAAGTCTCCCTGAAATAACGTTGACTCATTTTTAGTCCTACGCCACAAAATCTCCCCCGCAACTAAATCCACAGCTCATTATAGTTTTCTTCATCCTGACATCACGACCATGTCAAGCAAACAAAGCCCTAGCCTGAAATCGCTGACGAAATTCAGCCTTATTCATCTCGAACACTACGCTTCCACATTTTCTGTGCCATCCCAGAGATGGCACATTTTGCTCCTTCCAAGCAGACTCGAATGGAGATCGAGACAAATTGAGATGATTCATCCCTTCTTCTATCTCTCCACCTCCTCCACCTCCTACACCTCTGCGCTCCCTCTATCCACATCTGACATTACTGGGGTAATGAGAAGCCTGCGGTTGCTGGTTAGTGTCGTTTTCAGGCGGGTTGGCCTGGGCCTCTGCGTGAGGCCATAGTGCTGCAGCAGAGAGCGACACTCTGCCACCTTCTGAGTCATGAAGCGGACACACACAGCCTGGGCAAAGTGGCTGTAACAAATTGCAGTTTGCCCACTCTTACCCTGGGGTGTAATCTGATTAAGGCCGTGTAGGAGTGACTTGGGTTATGGCTCCTTTCCCCATTCAGCTGAAATTACAGCTTCTTGAAAATAATCAGATTTAGAGTTTACCCCCTTAAATGAAGTTGATAGATATGAGTTTCTTCTTTACTTCTGCACTAGACGGTCATCCAGTATGTATTTATAGATAATAGCATGTCATCCAGCATGTATTTATAGATAATAACATGTCATACTCTATGTATTTATAGATAATAGCATGTCACACAGTATGCATTATATACTTTTATCTATAAAAATGAATAAAGGTACATATAAAATTCTGGCTTCAAGATAGCTGCTATTACTGTTGCAGCTTGAAAATGTACTTCTTATAGATTTTTATATATAACATTAAGCCCAGCTAACACAAGAACATTGCAAGAACATTGTGAGAACGTTCCATTTAGGTTATGCTAACGTTTACAGAACGTTATGGTGTGGAGTTCTTGCTTGGTTATCAGTACATTAGGTGTGAACATTAGGCTAGAACGTTCTTTGAACATTCCCTTAATGTTATTATTATTATATACCCGGTCAGGTGACAAACAGGGAACATTTGTTCATCGTTAGGCTAACGTTAGGTTGGAACGTTATATCCAGGTTTGTTCAAACTTTAGTCAAAACCTTCAAAGAACCCATGGGCACCCATGTAACACTAACACTCTGGTATCGTTCTTACATGGTTCTGTAAAATGACAACATTCCTGGAACGTTCTTTGAAGGTTTTGACTAAAGTTTGAACAAACCTAGACATAACGTTCCAACATAACGTTAGCCTAACGATGAATAAATGTTCCCTGTTTGTCACATGACCAGGTGTATAATAATAATAACATTAAGGGAATGTTCAAAGAATGTTCTAGCCTAATGTTCACACCTAACATTCGGATAACCAAGCAAGAACTCCACACCATAACGTTCTGTAAACGTTAGCATAACCTAAATGTAACGTTCTCACAATGTTCTTGCAACGTTCTTGTGTTAGCTTGGAGTCACAGTGTCCACATGAACATGACTTTAGACAAAGTACGTGATCAGTTTGCAATTAGCAGTTTGTGCAATGCTTATTGATGGGGTTCCATTACTTGTTAGCGACACTAACCTTGCAGCAAACTTTAGACCCCGGACATGTCTTGGCTGTTCAACATTTAAGGTAACTGAGAACTGAGGAAATTAGCTGTAAACAAACTCTCAGTTTAAGGCATGAAAGAATTGAGGACAGCAGAAGAAAGGTTTAAAGTGTGCTACCTTGGCATAATCCAGGGGAAGCTGGTCCTCTGGGCACTTGAAGACCCCCTCACTGCAAAGAGGAGAAGAAAAACAAACGTTAATGCCATCTTGACTGCACAGCGGTATCATTTATCACTTGTGAAGAGGCCATTTCATGATCATCTTTTTTTTTTTAGAAAGCCAGAATTCTAACTAAAGGCCTGTTTACGAGTCTTTGTTTATTGTAACACATGGATGTGTGTGAGGCGACCAAAAAAAGGTCTGCCAAATGAAGATGAGCTCAAAAATCTCCAGCTTCTCCACCCTCGCATTCCAGCAGGAGAGCTGAGTAATCAAACGGTGGCCCCAATCCAGCCTCAGCTCACACCCAACCAACCGCACGCTAAACCCGTCCACGTTACACTCTCCGAGCCAATGATTTAATGCACACACCCTTTACATTTCTCCTTCAGAACTATTCCACACATTCATACTTTTAGGACTGTTAAAAACAGCTCTGGCATCAACGTGAGATACCTTTCTCCTGTCTAAAACACTGGCGCTCTTCCAAACCCTCATTGGTTTTTAATCTTCCATTTACTGTTACTGTAGTGCTTTTTTCATACAGCCAAGCAGTGATAACCACATGGCATTTGAAAAGACATCATTGCCAAAAAGGTCCTGCAGTAGTGGGCAGGCGTTTGTGTACTGTGCATTGTCTCTTCCCACCGGAGAACTATTGATTACTGATTTTCCTTGTTCATTGGACAGGACAGGCTGTATTGCAAACAGACTCTGCTTTAGTTTAGCTGTATATGAGTGTTAAATGTGTATATGTTGCATATGGTTGCTATCACGGCAAAACCTCATCTGCATCTTTGCCATCATAATTTGGAAATGCCAGCTGAACTGTACATTGTGTGAAAACTTTGGACTAACACATTAGAATTACTTGAATTGTTGTTACATTGACTTCCATTACAAGTTAAGAGTTTTACATTCTACTGAAAAGTTATTGTTTTGGAGATAAAAGACCTTACTTTTTATATAAGTTAAAGATACTAGCTTTGCATTGTTTTACATCACTTTCATAATGAATAGACCAATAGAAATGTTTCAGAATGAAAGTGAATTGAATCTTTTTATGATCATGTCCTTTTAAAGTTAATAAAATTTTACATTTTTATGTTATTTAAAGTTTTCACAAAATAAATGGTTTGGTTTTAATATACTGTATATATATATATATATACAGCATATATAGCAAATATTGAATTGAATTGAACTGAACTGTAAGGAAGAAGGGAACAGTGTGATTTAGGGTCATTCTAGAGGACTGGAATAGCTCATTAGTGAGGCCCTTCTGGCAGCATGGCCTGTCCACAGCACTGTTGTCATCATGAAATATTTACACTGGTAAATAATAGACATGACTGCTGAGGCAGAGATGAGTGCATGTAAGTGCATATGTGTATGTACGTTTGAGGGTTAGGTTTCTTTTTATATATTTGAAGGATATGTGTGTGTGTGTTTGTGTGTGTGTGTGTGTGTGTGTGTGTGTGTGTAATGTACAGAAGACATGAACAATGTCCAACACGTTACATGAAAAGTAAGCTGCAAAAATAGCCCATTTCAAATGCCCTGTTTTTCATGTCACAGAAACCAATTTACATGTATACAAATATACATACCGATCTATTTGGCCTATAGCAGTTTAGCCCAGCCTCATACACACTGAAGAGCTTTAGCCTGCACTTGCACAATACATGGCGGCCAATTACAATGATTAGTCTGCGTAAATATATCAGTCTTAAAGTTACAGAAAAACAACACAAAAACAGACAGCTTAATAGAAAAGGATAACAAGAGTTTGGAAGGAAAGCAGTGATGGACAGTTGAATAATATGTGCTTTAGTAGCAAAATCCCCATTAATGTCAATACTGGACCTCAGAGGATAGAATCAATCATGAGAAAATGTAGGCTATGGGCCTTTTAACAGCAAACATATATCTGTTGGACCCTAATATGCACTAAGCTGTCCCTACATTGTATAAAACAACTGTGTCTGTCTGTGTGTGTGTGTGTGTTGCACATTGTTCAGTTCTATGAAAAACAAAAATCCATCAATGGAACTGATCCCCACAACTGATTTAATAAGTGAGAGACCTTGTGTGATACACTGGGTTTCCAATAGACCAGCAAGCAGTCCTCTTACACAGCATAAGTGGACAGAAAAAGAACCATTCTGAGCATGACAAAGTATGAAGCAGTGATATTATTTCAGTGTAAGGAGACGAGGCTATCGCTGCTCTGTTATCACGCTGAAAGGCTAAAAGTGAGAGTGAATGCAGTGTCTCAATTAGCTGTTATTAAACTGGAGGCTTACAGGAGATCCAAAAGAAGCCCCTTATGAATGAGCTCTTTTCTCAAACTCTGTAAACAGACAGGAAAACAAGAGAATGCCCAGTCTGAGCTGTGAGGAGTGAGAGAAAGCCAACAATGCCTCCATTGACTCCCAAGGGTCCTAATCTGGAGGGGCTGAGATGTCACCTGACAAGGACTAACACAGGCCCTCAGTGTGACAGGGGCACTGGCTGGCCTCAGCTGCATGGGGCCTGATGACCAAGGCTTAATGCACACCCTCGTTTCACTCCATTAGGGTCAGTGTGTCAGCAGGGCACTGGGCGAGCAATTAATACCCACAATGGAACCGACAAAAAAAGACCAATCAATTACTCAGGCTCAGGACAGAAATACAACCACGCTGCTGAATAAAGCACTTTATTACCGGCTCATCAGAGCCAGTCCTTTCACACTGATCCTGCACAGATGAGACTGTGATTGATGCCCAGGGTCCAAGCCCCCTGGCTGTCTGTAGAAGAGGCTTAAAAATGCATTAGATTTTAGAAAGTACAAGTATGCATTGCATAGAAATGTAATTCCTAAGAATGTTGTGACAACACTGGCTGTCAATACTCGAGAAGATCCTAATAATGTTACTGACAAAGTTTTAGAACACAGCAAAAGTAATCTGTGTCACATTGGAAAGAGGGAAGGATAATGAATTAACCACTTCTTTCACAACAGTGTTTCACACACAGGAAGTGAACACATACATATACACACAAGTGTACACACACATGCCCAGAATGGTGGGCAGTCCCATCATCTGTGGTGCCTGGGGAGCAGTTGGGGGTTAGGTACCTGAACCAACAACCTTTCTATCTCAAGTCTGCTTCTCTAACGTTTAGTCCATGGCTTCCCCCACAAAATCCATCCATCCATCCATTGTCACACCCGCTTAATCCTTATCAGGGTCGCGGTTAGTCCTCTACCCCCTCACTGGGCGCAGGGCAGGGCATTACACTATTCAACCAAGCCCAGGACAAGTCACATATCCATTGCTGGGTGACACACACACACACATACACGGACAATTTTAGATTATCCAATCCACCTGACCTCCATGTTTTTGGACTGTGGCAGGAAACCGGAATCCCCAGAGGAAACCCACACAGACACGGAAAGAACATGGAAACTCTGCTCAGATGGGGACTCGAACCCAAGACTTCAGCGCTGAGATGCGAATGTGCTAACCACTAAGCCACCATATATAACCACTCCCCCACAAAATATATTTCAAAAATAGAAACATTGTTATCAAAATGGCAACATTTCATTCAAACTGTGTTTACACCAAATGTTAATATCAAACAGCAATATTACTTCGACGACATTGCAGCAATGTTGCAAGAAAGTAGATGTTTACATGTAAACGTTGTTGCATTGCTGGGTTCAGTATGTGGTCATGTTTTGACGCAATACAATTCTTAGGCTAGTTTTAACCATTAAGCATTATATTTCAGTGTTGTGAACCTTTTGTTTCATATGAGAAAGATGCAGTTTGGTTTGTATATTCTGTTTATTTTTTTACAAAATAATTGTGAATAATCTACTGAAATGAATTAAATTGTTTCCTAAAGAAATGTTATCAGATTGTATGCTCACAGATTAGACTTTTAAGACTAGTACTTATAAAGAAAAAGCAAGAATTGTCATGGGGAGGGGGGATAAATGAGGGCCCCTTCAGCTTAAAGCAGCAGCAGAAATGAGTGTGAGGATGCCGGCCTTGCACTGTCAGGCCAATTTCTTCCAGGCAGGAAGAGAGAAGACCTGCAGCTACACATTCATTTGCTCACGACCCTGGCACTAACGCTAGCTGACTGCACAGCACCAGCTCAGCCTGGAGACTACCACTGCTTTGGGACTACAAATTAAGATTAGGGCAAGAAGGGCAGGAAGACAAACAAACAGCCTACAGAGCTAGAGCACAAAAAAGAGTTAGTGCACTGGTTTCCTGATGTTAACCTCTGTGTAATTATAAAAGGTTAGGCGTAATGTTCTGGTTGTAAAGTACAGAAATATTGGAAGTATAAAGTGGCACTGTGGTAACATATCACATTTTTACTTTTTTCCAGTAAAGCTAAAAAGCTTATGAGTGACAAACAAACTAATCGGATACACTCTCAAGGGGGCAACTACGTCATGGCACGGCGTGTTATTTGTAGAGGCCACATTAAAATTTCAGAGGCCTCACTGGTCTCCTTTAACATGAAGGCAGGCATGACAGCTGCTCTGGTGCAGAGATGACCAGCAGAGCACTGGACCCATGTGCAGGAGCAGCAGGGCAGAGGGGAACACCCGCCGGGTAAAGACATACACGTCATCCACCTCTCCAACCAGAGTGACGAAAGCAATCTGTCTTTCAGATGGTCAGAATACTAAAACAATAAAGGCAAGTCTTATTAACAGTTAAACTACATAAATGTTTCATAAATACATTAATAACTCATTAATACATAAATTACTGAATTATGTCATTAATTGCATGCATTAAGTAGCAATTAAATACTTCAATTACAAGTAACTAAATGTTTACATTCAGTTTGAGTCTGTGTTTTTTTTCTGATTATTTCAAAGTCAAAAACAACAAAAATGTTAAAAGAAATGGAAAAAAGGATTTCTGCAAAACAAAACTATATATATATATATGTTGGTGTTAAATCAACACTATTGGAGTTAAATTAACACTGGGAGTGTTACATTTTGACACCCTCAGTGTTAATTTAACTCTAATAGTGTTGATTTAACACCGACATATTTACTGTGATGAGTGAAAAGTAATTTATATACTCACAAAGTTTTTTGCCACATACAGACGCCCTAAAAGGCGGGGTTGGAGCTTTTTTACTCTCTTTTGCCATGAAAAGATCATTTTATTTGTTTTATTGAAATGATTAATTATTTATTTATTTAAATATCACATCATGCAACAGTTATTTCTGTATTAAAATAATGTTTGCTTTCTTGATATCTTGATAAAATGATTCCATTATTTTGATCAAACCCATTAAATTAACTTGTTTTCACTGCAAAATGTAAAAACAGTAAGATTAACAAACCATGATCTTTTGGGGCTTCCCTATTTACTGCTACTGATAAATGTGAAAAACGTTTGTAAACTAATATACCTACATGTTAATGGAGACAAATATTAATCTAACTGGTACTCCAACTATGTACATCTGAACTTTGCAAGATAAACCATTCCTTTCCCAAAGCTCTGCTCACCCGTTTGTGGTCCGCCCTGTCATCCAGTGAAATTCTTTGCTGTTTCTTGAAGTGGACATTACAGAGTCATTCACTGCTGCTATAGATGTGGACAGCCATCACAACACTGCATTCAATCTCACCATAAAGCCTCTGACAGAGAGGCTAATAGAGCAGTGGCCAATCAGAAGCTTTCTCAACAAAGGAAGCTTTGGCCGAGGTTGAAGAGGGAGTTCTTCAGCTGTGTTTGGTCACTCTCTTTCACTGACACATGCAGGCTAATTGCACTGTAGTCAGAGTAACTCAAAAGCCTGTAAGTTAACTGAGGACACTGAACTGAGTCACGAAAAAGATGCCCTGCCAACTCTTCCTGAGCTGCACTCTTGAAAGTATCCATTGATATGTATATAGGAAACTGGAGTAGTATCTCAGTTTGTGAGGCTTTTGAAAGTTTGCCAAAGGGTTTTTAAGCCCATCTCGTTGCCAGCCTTCTTCATTCACAGACTAAGAGCTGGATTAACTTTTACATACAAACAAAACCTTAATGCGGCTGCTGTTCTAGCTATTCAGCCTATCTGACTTTCCTCTTCCCAGTCGATGCCTCCATGCTTTAGCTCCTGGAGTGTTTGGAGAAAACAAGAGTCATGTTTCATCTCAGCAGGACCTCCCTTAATCCCTACGATCCAGCTGTGCATGTGTACTCCAGTGTGTATGAGTGAGAGACAGAGAGATAGGGCTGTGTACCTACACAATGAACACATTCCCCTCCAACTGTTCTGCTTAATAAGGCTGTCACTATGCAGCATCTGCCTATTGACGAGCAGCTATGTAACCTCTCAGGAGATCACCACACAATCAAGTTCCTCATATTTTTGACAACAAATATTGACACTTCCAAAATAGGGCACTTCAGGACATAAGCGGGTGGTTTGTAACATTAAATAGAAAAGCAAATCCTTTGTTTTCAGTAGGAAAGGTGGATAGTGTGGCTGAAAGAGCGACTGAATTAGAATTAAACAAGTGCAATCTTCAAAGTATAAGAGCGATATTAAAGATAGCTAGTATTATTAGCAATGCGCTCACAATTCCTAGACTAATAATGCAGAATTATGAACTACCTGTAGATGAATCAGATCAATCAGAAGCTAATAATCACCCATGTGCTGTGGCACACTGCATCCAGCATCCAGTTTTAAGAAGAAATCCAGATTTTTTTTTCTTTGGCAACAAATTAGATTAGATATTAGACATTAGATATTATAAAATTTGATGCTAGAAAATTCAGACAAAAAAAAAAAAGTTTAAGTGAGCATCATGCATGACTTCCTGTAGGTAAGCCTCAACCTAAACCTAAGGGTATCCTCCTCAGCACTGTCACTGAAAAATTTACTTATTTCAAATGTCTTCACTGTGTCTATATGAATAATAAGCTTATTTTACATGCAGTTAATAAATGCCAATGGTGAATTAATATTATATTTATGTAGAAATGATTGGGGTAAATTTTGCGATGCATCTTTTTTAATACAAAATGGAAAATAAACCCTTTAGTAAGTGCTTTGCAAATTCAGGAATAGTTTAACACTGTAGATTTGCTCTGTTTTTCTTTGTGAGTGTGTTTTTAGAACAATCACACAGATACGGTACTGCGGCTTTCCACATAGACCACAGCAGACTCAAATATCCCTGACAATATGTTCCTTCAGTGATGGATTATATTGTCTCACTGCTACACCTAAGTACCAACAGATTAAACTCAACCACTTGGGGTTTGACTGCATGGCTATTAAATACTACAGTCATTTGATTTGGAGAAGTTGCAGTTTAAAAAAAGGTAACAGGTCCAGGCACTGATGTTTTAAACAGAACAAGCTCTGAATCTCATGTTTCCTGGATGCTGGACTAGTGTGTCTGTAAAAACTGCTACGCTTGAAGTCAGAGTTGATTGATTTTACAGTGGTTAAGTAAAATCCCTTCCTTTGCTCTTAAATTTTAAACTACAACAATATCAACTGCCTTAACATCCTCGTGGTGTCCTTCATGTCCCACATGAGCTATAACAAGGTGAGAAAGAGTGGTGATACACAAGACAGCAAGGACATAAACACACACTGGTTTATTTTGTGCGCCTTAAATTCTTGTGGTCAACCTCAGCCACTTGCTAAGGTTGGTCAGCAATCCTGCCACACACTATGTTTGATATTTCAACAATACATCTGAGAACAACTTCAGTGTTAAATGTATTTGATTTAAATAGACACAGGAATAAAATACACCACATTAGTGTTATGATGAACCTTTTGTGGCCTAAAATATTGTGGTTCTATTGATGTAGAACCAATGTGCTTTAAGTCTGAATGGAGCAAATTAGATACAGTATTTGTTTCAACCCACTGTCTTCCCGATGGCTAAAGATCAGATCCCACCACTGAGAAAAAAGGGGAAGGAGAGGTGATCCAAAAGGTCCAACTGCAGCCAGATGCATCCTTGATTTAGGGTGTTTCTGTGCTAAAACAGGAATATCCCAGCACTCTCATTGGCTACAGTGACCACGTACCTTGTTCTCATTGGTAGGGTTAGGCTTGGGTGGGTGTTTCTGGTGTTGTGTTACACCAGATATGCTCCTTCATAGCTCAACCCTTCTTGAGGTGACTGATTACGCATGTGACAACCCCCATACCAATTAATGAATGAATAAACCAACCAACCAACCATCCAACCAACCCACCAATTCAAATGCAAGCACCACTGACGTAACAACTCCTTGGTTTTGTCGCACTTCTGCCAGCACTGTGTATGTGCTGACATTTGGGAGTGAAAGCCATCTGCGAGCTAACTCACATAACCCCTCTGTGCTAAAAGGTTAATGAAATACCATCTCTTCTTCATTATCAAATGCCAGCTTTCTTTACTGTAAATAACGTAGGCTGCTTGTTTGAGAATCTGGTTAGTCTGCAAGACTTCTGTTACATGTGAAAATAGGCTACGCTTAGCAAAGAGCTTTTCAGGGCTGAGTCTGCTGACTTTGGTTAAATGAAACACTTGCAAAACACTGATCAGTGCAATGAAACAAGGCTAAGCTCTCCACAGCACTGATGAGCCATGGCAAGACTAAAAAGAGTGTCTCAGCTCAGAGAAGGAGCCCAGTTAGGACGCTTGTTATTATCTCATGTCTAAAAATATTTGATTCATGGTTCATGCCCATCAAACATTCAGCTCGTTCAAATATCTTTTCCAGACCGATTCCACTGGTGGAGTCCTGGATATAAGCAGAGGAGAAATCAATTCCATTTCATTAGCTCTGGCTGCATTTGCTGAGAGCAGAGCTGATCTTCCTGATTGAGCTGCAGCAGTGCATGCATGACTGCATACCCCAGTTTAGCTTCACTGTCCACAACACCAGCATCTATACTTGGAAGAAACAGAGCAGATATTTGATGGGGAGCGTTTCTGAAGTCCTCAGAGAGGAATCAGAAGGTGGGTACGGCTTTAGGTTATTGGGGGCATTTGGTTAGAAACACTGGAGGTGTTAAATGCTCCTGCTGAATGATTACAGGTGTGAAATCTCACAGCTTTTGCTTTCATGCCTGCTTTCTCTTACTTCTTACATCCTCCTTTAATCTTTCTTTCATTTTTTCTTCCTCATTACACATCTGAACATGTCACCTAACACACACACATACAAACACTGCAGGAGAACAACACAGACCAAGTACCATACTGTGACAGTGTCTGCAATATTTAAGAATAGATTTGATAATATTTTAAATAGTTTGGCTTCAAATGATATGATCACATTCATTCATTCAGGGAAACACACAAAAAAGTGAAACAGAAATGGCTGGGACTGCACAGGATGCTCATAAAATACAATCCTGATTGGTTAAAGGTTCATTTGCATAGTGTAGTCCTTGCTGTATCAGTACTGCAAAGGCCAGTATCACAGTAACAGTTAACAAACAGGGATGCCCTGACATGGGAATTGTGGAAGAGTTTCAGTATCCTATATTTTTCATGTACCTGCTGTTGGAATATCCATCCATCCATTATCCCACATGCTTAATCCTTATCAGGGTCGCGGTTAGTCCCCTACCCCCTCACTGGGTGCAGGGCATTACACTACTGTTGTTATATATTTTTATATAAATAATACTAAACATCAGTATTCAACCTGTATGTTTTTTATTTTTATCAGGGCCAAACCTGATTATTAGTAATCAAGCATTACAAGGATATTTGATTCTTGGGACAGATGTTAATTTACCATAAATTTGATTTACAAAGATACAACACTCACGATTTCCATTAAATAAACATTTAATAGTAGCACTGTATTTATTTGATGTGGAACCTCCCGTCACCGCCTCGTCTCTGCCTCAGTCATGCGTCCACTTGCTGTTTTGTTTATGTTTACATCATGTCTCCCCCTCGTTTTGCCTTGTCATGTCTTATAATTATGCTCACCTGTGTCTCGTGATTTCACAGCTCTGGTTCCCCATCTCATGTGTGATTGTGTTTGGTTTATGTTCCCTCAAAATCGACAGTCTTTGTCAATCATTGTATAGTACAATTCACCTGTCATGTATTGTCACCACATTTTATCACTGCCAAGTCAAGTTCACAGCCAAGGATTTCTGTTTTGTTAAAAATAAACCTTTTGTTGCACCCTCCATCCGCCTCTCTTCCTCCCTCCTGACAGTTTGACATGTGGTCCACATTCCTCCAATCAAATAACACTGTATGTGAGATATTGGGCCAGATTTATGTGAGGGTTGTATTAAATTTAAAAACATAAAATCATCAAGTGTTGTTTCCAATAAACAGAAAAATGCTACATTTTCACTCAGTGATCGATATGGTCCATGACTAATCAACCCCTAATAAATATTTTTGAAATGTACAATACATACTTGACTGCATCTACCTGGGTTAGCATTACAGAGACATAAAACATGTATTTATATTAGACTACAAATTCAGGAAAATTAAAACAATAGACATTTTAGCAAAACAGCTGTGTTATCTATAGAATATAGCCTTCTATTGCTCTGCTATTGATGACATATGTAACCCCACCAGGGAAAACCAGGTCAAAGTCATTCTTTTATTTTCAAAAAAAAATTTTTTTTGTGAATTTAAGTTTTGTTTTTGATCAAAATATGTACTCCGATAGATATCTGAGATTGTTATCTTTCATTTACAGCAATAATACAGAGTGGCTAACTTTTGTCGCCAATGTGAGTGACACAATATTGACACGATATCTCAATAAGTTGCTCAGTGACTTTGGCCTGGTTTTCAATCAATCAATCAATCAATCAAAATTTATTTATATAGCGCTTTTTACAATGGGTGTTGTTACAAAGCAGCTTTACATAATTATTATCAAACAATCTGAATCTAAGCCCGATGTGAGCAAGCCGAAGGCAACAGTGGCAAGGAAAAACTCCCTCAAAGCTTGAGGAAGAAACCTTGGGAGGAACCAGA
Organism: Crenuchus spilurus; assembly: GCA_036984385.1. Lineage (NCBI taxonomy): Eukaryota > Metazoa > Chordata > Actinopteri > Characiformes > Crenuchidae > Crenuchus > Crenuchus spilurus. The sequence goes on from BRDA01004928.1 coordinate 35,133, forward strand.
CTCACAAAGGGGTCACATGTACATAAACAGAGCAATACCAGCTCAAAATATTGATCAAATGTAAGCATAATTTTTTTTAAGCTATTCTGATATGGTACTTCATGTACTGCTCTATGCAAATGATGTAACGTGCAAGACCAGTTCACGGAAACATACGGGAGAAGTGGAAACATGGTAAACAAATTTCTTTTGACAGCGTCATTTTGTCTTTTAATTACAGATGGCAGGTCTAATTTTAGCAGAGAGGGCAGATGAGTGTGCTCTGAAAAAGGGCAAAAGCTCCGAAGGCATGTGGCGCCACAGTAATCCTGAAGAACGGTATAGTGGATCTGAGAGTTTTCTTGCTCTTGATGAGCTTAATAACAGGGACACTGCCCACATGAACGTGCCGTTTAAAAGACTGTGTCAATGATTCCCTCTTAAACTCCAACAAAAGGATTCTCAGCCCTCTGGGTACAAGTCTCAAGCATGAGGCAGCACACGGCGGTCTCAGAAAGGATTGGAGGATTGGAGCCCTAAATATAACTGAGGATATTGAAGCAGTTTTTACAAGCGCTGCTCTATGCTCAGGTACTTAAAAGCAGGATATCCTGCGGATCTTAAAGATGGCTCTGTTTTTCTGACAATCCTTAGGACTTAAGAGAGCAGAAGGCTGCTATTCGATCTCCAGAGGGTACATCATGGCATGGTAAGCCATGCTGCCTTAGGTCATTTAAATGCAGCAAAGATTCCCCCTTATATAATCCAAGAGCAAGAGAACTTCACTTTTTCTGAACTTTCCAGAATCACAGATATGCAAGGGATTAAAGATGACCTCGTTCACTCTCAGCTGCTTTTAAAAACTTTCACACGTGATAAACTGCCAAGAAAGTCCTCCTTCATGTTCACACATATGGTTCTGCAGTGTGTTGG
>BRDA01004928.1:36144-61997 GCA_036984385.1 Crenuchus spilurus
CATGCCTCTTGATGTTGCCATTTGACCATATGATAAAAAACCCAGTTTGAACAGGACAATGAAAAAGCACTGAAATGTATCCATCCATCCATCCATCCATTATCACACCTGCTTAATTCTTATGAGGGTCGCGGTTAGTCCCCTAACCCCTCACTGGGTGCAGGGAAAGGGCATTACATTATTCAGTTAAGCCAATGACAGGAGCTTCAGACAGGAACTTCATGACCAAGGTAATCAAGAAAACTATGCTGTGTTGGGTTGGTTGGCAGCCTTTACCCAGCCTAGTGGTTACTAAACCATCCAATGAACTCGAGTCTCTTCTCAGGAGCTGAATCCACAGATGTCTTTGTGTTGCTTCATGTTTTAGATCAGAAATCAGAAAAAACCCCAAAGTGTTACCAGGTTTACATGTGGCGTTCCCACATTGAGCTGTTTTTGGGTGTTTTGTATTAAGCGTCAAAATTTCCACACCATATCCACCCAGAAGTGTTTTGAAGTCCTTAGTTAACAAACATATGATTATGTTCTTGACAACATATAACCCCACTGAACACTGTGGACTAGACACAGGTGTGAGAGGAACTGCTCATCCATGTGCTGGGCGTTAGGCTTCATTCAGGGCAATCCCAGTAGTGCAGAGGTCAACCGCACCCTCATAATGCTTCCCTTATGGGTTAATTATACCTTTTATGTGCTCATCCTCTTAGGAAACATGAAAATGCAAGTCATAAACAGAAGTAAGTGCCTCGCCTGGCTCTTGTGTTGGAGAACTTTGCTTGTGGCTGAGTCAGTTTTAGTAAAAGTTGTTTAAAAAGTGCAATACTTTTCAGGGAAGTTAGTGATTCCGCTCTCGTTATGTACAGCTGAGTAAGTGAAGGACTGAGTCATAGGGTGCTGGTGGATGGCGCGAGAACACACACGCACCTAATCTGTCATGAGTCACCTCCACCATCCCGAGGCGATAGCTCTGGAAACTTTCCTCTTCTGCTACTGCAGCTCTATCTCTCCCTCCCTCTCTCTCTCTCTGTCCCTTTCTATCTCTCTCGCTCAAACATCCTTTGAAGTCAAAGGCTCGTAAAAAGCTTTAGCAAGTCACTTTCCTGGCTTCAAAGCAGAAGATGAGGCATTACGTAATCTGAATGTTTCTTCTGCTTTAACTGCAAGTCTACAGATCAGAGTGAAAGAGGAGAACACTGGGAGAGAGAGAGAGGAGCGAAAGAGAGAGTGAGTTCATCATTTATTTGTCAGCAGACTCATTCATCTCCTCGCATCTGCCTTGCTCCTCAGCCCAGCCACTGATTGGCTGGGACCGCCGCTTTAGTGGCCATGGTAACGAGGGAAGGTGAGGCTCTTTGTGTCAGTGAGAGAAGGGCGTACATGTGTCTGCGTGTGTATTTGAGAGAGACAGCAGGCTGTGCAGACCTACAGCTGATAAAACCATGATCAAGAGTCTGTTCACACCATCAGGCTGCCATTAGAAGGTAGCCATCACATAGAAAAGCAAAACATATTCTCTTCATTTCCTCTGAGCAACAGCTTAAACCACCATTTGCTACAACTGATGCAGTCCTTTGTTAGCCGTGATGTCACGCAGACTAATTTGTGTCTAAGAAAGACTCCAGCATGCATGCTTCACATGGATATAAAGATACCAGTATATAAACCTTCATGAATTGTGTTAACAATTAACAAAAGACAGATTCACCAGCACAGTTAGTTTGGCGGAGAATTGTAAGAAGACAACAAACAACAAACACCCTTTAATAAACTACACTTGTTATGATGAAGTCAGAATACAACCAATTAGCTTTGTGTTTGTGTTAGCTTATGTTGCGTTTGTTAGCTTGTGTTAGCTTGTGTTATGTTTGTGTTAGCTTGTCTTGTGTTAGTTTGTTATGTCTGTTAGCTTGTGTTATTTGTGTTAGCTTGTGTTATGTTTGTTAGCTTGTTTGTGTTAGCTTGTGTTGTGTTTGTGTTAGCTTGTGTTGTGTTAGTTTGTGTTATGTCTGTTAGCTTGTGTTGTGTTTATGTTAGTGTATGTTGTATTTGTTAGCTTGTGTTAGCTTGTTGTGTTTGTGTTCGTCTCACAATTACCAGAAGAAATGTGAAGTGTTTCAGTGTCTATAGCCAGTGAGCCTCAAACACATGAAACATCCATGTGGCTTACATTATTCCATTTATCCATTTTTCATGATTTTCTTTCATGTGCTACAGACATTCATTCCTTACTAACAAGACTTATGTTGGGTTATGGTATAATTACTGTTATGCTGGGTTATGGTATAGTTATTTAACCCAACTTATGTTGGGTTATGGTATAGTTACTAATTTTATGATTCATATAAATGAAAAACTGTGTTCATTCTTTGATACTTATGTTGAAGAGTAATTTATTATTAATATTGAAACTGTTTAAAGAGAAATTTACTCAAACTTTAAATGAAATATTCTAATAATTTGAGAGCCTGGATTTCTGATTTGTAATGAGCTATAAGCCAAACTGATCAATATTAATAAATGATAAATTACATTAAAAAAAAGACTGATATCTTTTTAATTAAATTATGAACATCAATTCATTGTTTCACAATATTCAATTTTTTTGATATGACACTGTAAGTTTGAAAAATGGTAACCTTACAGGAGAGTGCAAAAACATTCTTACTTAAACTTTATTGGTTATTAAGATATTTAATTAAAAGCAATTTTGGAACTTTTCTATTGGTCCAATCAGAAAATTTTCACACAATGTAAAAAAACACCTGCTGAGCTCACAAATTAAATATCCCCAAAAATGTGCAGTGACAATTTGCACAGTAACCATCATCTCTGATGTTAGAAAGTACTTGAAACTTCAGCTGCCAAACCAGCTCACGCCAACTCAGATATTGAACACAGTGCACATATGAATTTGTGACACTATATTTACCACCAGCAACAACACAAAGAGCTTGTGGTCATGATTTTGCACTGCTCTCATGATGATATACTATAGATTCCTATGATTTTTTTATGGATATATTTTTCAGATGTCCCTCTCAGGATTCAGTTCTGGCACCAGGCCTGCATGAAAGCAGTTCACTGAGTCTGTCCATTGTTCGCAAGTTAACTGTAGAGAACCACATGATAAAATGCAATTTTGAAGTCCCCAACTGCAGCACAAAGATGGGAAAAGTTCTAGCTAGGAAAACAGGAAGTTCATCAGCTAATGAATTGGCTAGAAAAGGAAGCGCTTCAACAGTTCTTTCAGCACAGAGGGCCAGGAGCGTCCGGCCCTGCACGTGAGGAAGTCACTTTCTCCCCTCGCCTCTTTCATCAAATCAATGGCGCAGCTGTGTCAGTTGAGGACAGGGGCTTGGAGCGTTGTGCTATATTGACACGTCTGAAAACTGGCAGTGAGGCCATGGGGAGAGTGCACAGAGACACTGCTGTGCTTGATAAAGCTTCTAGCAGCCTTGCTAAGCCACCTTGCTAAACAGAATGGGCTTGTTAAGGTGAACGGACAGGAAGGAAGCCTTCACAGGCATCCTTTCACTCCAAGAAACGGAACCGGGGGCCGTGACCTTAAAGGTTGGATGTGGGCCGGACATACTGGTGACAACAGCGAATGAGTAGAGGCTTTAACCAAGCAAGTTTAACTTCTGTGCCAACACCTGTTATGGCCTATAAGAGGGTCTTTCACCCAAGACAGGTGCCTCCTGCTGGAGAAGCCTCCTCCCCCCTCGCTCCTCTCCTCCAGCTGCTCCCCTCCCATAGCCAGCCTGCAGATTCCTTACATGCCTGCCTGTCAGCTATGCAACATGAGCTTTTTCACGCCACTGGTCACTTAGCCTAGCCTAGCGCAGCTTTCTTCCTCTCCCACGCAAACCCACACAATTGCCTTCTATGAAGATGTTTGCTAGCTTGATGAATTTGAGATAAGACATGGCAGGGTAATTGTGAACTGAAAATTACACTGGAGATTAGTAGCTTGTGCTGGTGTTTGAATATGCATGTTGGGGGTTTGGGGGGATGTGAGTAGTACAGCATCTGTACAAGTTATAGTACAAAAAAGCCTCAACGCACATGTTTAAAAGGTCTTGTGGAAATAATCTGATGTAGTCAAATGAACTGTAACTCTTGCTTTATCAGGTTTTACCAGCAAAGCGGTCTATTACTGCGGTAAAGCAGTTAAATCACACTGGGCACAGGTGATGTTTGGCGCTATCTATCCCTCACTGTAGGGTAAGTTTATGCAACTGACAGCTTTGTGCAGGTGCATCAGCGTAGAAGAAAATGCTCTTGCCAGTCCAAAAGGTCCCAAACTGAGTTGTCAATAGAGTGTCATTTAGTTGTTGATCAGCTGTTGATCCTCCACCCAATCTATTTCAAAATCATTCACGTTCCCCTCTTCTGGAGGACCTTTGAGCTCTTAATGCATATTTGAGTACTTTCATTGATCTCCTACATGTGAAAAGCTTGGTAATTTGACTCAATACACCAATGAACTACCTTCCATCATGTTAGAAATATCACATGTACAAATTGAGTGCACTTGAGTAGAAATAGAATCTTGTATTTACTAGTGGAAAAGTTGGATTTTTCAAAGAGCCCACAGTTTCTGAATTGGGGGGTGTCTCAGTGACGGAACGTCAAGGTGGTTGCTGGTATGGATGCTGCCCTACAGTAGACGCTAACAGTTTTGCACAGTAGTTTATCTGTACAATTCAAGTACACATATTCTGCACAGCTTGTATGTTGATGAGGAACAGCAATAAAGCTAACCAGAACAATCCAGAATGTTTTGCACTGTGCATATTGTGCACAGATTTTAACTAAAGTAAAAACAAAAGGATTTTTCTTTTCTCTATCCAAAGACCACTGTATCATGTCCTAATTACAACCTCCAAACTCATACGTAGGAATTTCTGAATAGGACTTGGAGGCTTTAAAACACTAAAATGTGTAATACAGGCTCCTCAAAGACTGGATCTGGGAACACTGACCTATATCTGTAAGCAAATAATACACAGTCATTATCACTGTCAACAGAACAAGTGCTACAGCGCCTGATTCACATGCAATATGCGTAACAGGCTTGTCAATATTATTGTTTTCTAGAGCTCTCACTAACACGCAACATGCAAATCTGTACATGCACAGTGATACACCCACCTTGAGGCTTTGCCAGCTGGTAAACTCTTTCTGATTGGGTTTTGTCTAAGTCGACCTGGTCCCAGCATGCTTGATATGTGAAGCGAAGGTACTTTAATACATAGCTTGAATAGCTCACTTTGTATTGGCACTCTAATGGTGGGGAGGGGAGTCAAATAAGACTTCTTTAAGCTACCAGCATGTCTGGGCATGTTCTACATCTTCTAAAAAGTGCCTCATCTATATAACCTCCCTTCAGCCGCCAACACAATGGCCCAGAATCTACAAGGGTGCAGCACAGTGGTCAATCATGAAAGGAATGTGGCTGGCGCACTTGGAGGTGCTGGACAGCTGAATGGGACAGCTGAATGAGAAACGTAAGTGGTCACTCAGCACTTGCTTGGCAGCCATTCAATGCACTAGGCTAATGACACTCTCTGTGCTTTGTTATTAGCGCAGAATAACTGGTATCGCTGATAATCCCCGAGCATTGTTGAAGCAAATCATCCAAATGAAATGTAATGTGTTTTGCTATGTGAGCCTCGCCCTGCACACGGTCTTCTCATAAGCTCGCAGCTGTGTGAAACAGGCAAACTTTTGCTCCCAGCTGGGCCTGGAGTTCCACTTTCCATCTTCTTCCCTTCGACTCCCTCTCTCAAGTCCCTGAGCTATGACATCATCCTCTTCCCCCCACCCAAATCATTCAAAGAGCAAAACAGAGCGAGGCTGAAAACATTAGCACACGTGGAACATTTTCTTTCGTGCACTTTGCTCAGAACAATAAAAGGCAAAGCAAGGCTCTTGCAGAGCTATTGCCATATGACTTTGGGTTGCTGTGCACCGTACACCTGTGCTAAAGCTGAAATAACAGCAGACTTTCACATTGTCAGGGGCCTCCGGTCCATGCATTCACAAGGCATAGTCCTTATGTTCTACAACAATGTGGAATTGATTTGAAATCATTTGACAGCACTAATGAGCTGTTCCTGCTGCGTTTTGGACCAATGTGGAACTGCACTAGACTGTGCAAACATATTTATGGATTAGGAAGGCTAGGCACCCCAGGATACCTCATATGTTAAACCAGCATCTAAAGCTTTACACCCAGGGGGTTAAACTCTGTCTGTTATTGATTGTCCTGTTGAATTACACTGCCTTTATGGAATTCGGCATCAATAATGCACATGTTTACAGGCACTCGGCTTTCCAAATAAAATGTTTTTCTTTTGTTTGGAATATGGGCACTGTTGTCATTTGAAAATCCCATAAACTCAATAACTTTACATGGTGTAAACCTTTCATACTGAGTGTATCAATCATGTGAATGATTTCCACAGTAATGGAGACATGTGCACGGTCTAAGCTAAAATTGTGTTTTACTGATGGCTAGAATTTCAATGTACATTTATATCTATTTAAAACTGATGTTCCTTCAGCTTCGTCTGCATCTATTCCTTCCGGGGAAAAGACTTATCCTTTTATGAGAGCAGCCGATGACCCTGTTCACATGCACGTGTGCCATTATTCTACAAAATGCTCTGTGTATAAGAGACTTTTAGCACCTGGAGTGCTTGTACTGTTGACTTCTTTGAAATACTTGATGATGCGCAAGGCCATCTGGCCACCTGTACGACTAAGAAGCGACCGTGAGGAGGCAGTGGAGGAAGTGCAAAAGGATGCTAGTCAGCCAGTCGAGCAGCAAAAGTAGCACATCTCCCAATTAGCTTGTTACCTCCCAGTTGCCAACATCCCCTCCCCAAATGCCCAATCTCTACACTGGGCACAAGCGGACTTCCTGTGCCATTCATCCACCACAGAGCTACCAGTTATCTCACCAACTAAAGAATCCATTATATTCCGATAAAAAGAGTTCTCAGTAGACAGAGGTCAATTCATTTGGTCTTTAATGGAGAGAGAGAGAGATGCTGTTCTCACAGATGGCCCAAGCAGAAGAGAAGTCAAGCTTTCTTATTTACTTTGCCCATCATCAATCAAACCTTTCTGTCCCAGTTAAAGTCATCCTTCCGCTGTACTGGCTTCAGTTTGCTCATGATACGAGCCATCACTCCTGAAGAGATAGCAGGGAATGAAGAATGAGGAAGGGAGGAGCTATAGGGAAGGAACACTACTAGAGGAAACAGGAGTCTGTTTATGATGTCCATAAGAGAACAAGGGCAGATGTGCCTACCCGATTGCTGTAGTTACAATGCATTTTCACTTGTCCTTTTTAAACAAAGCTTCTGCATCAATATACAAACTGGGAGTCATTTTCCTGTGCATATTTGAACTTTTAAATTAAGCTGGTATAGAAAATAGCACAGCAAAAGTGCATACAGTCCTTTATATGCAACAATTGGCTTTCACCCTTTGAATACACAAGCAGGTGGCAGGAAATTACTTGATAAACGAGAGAGGCAGGTTCAAAATTCTAACTTGTGGGTGGAGCACACGTGCCCTTAGACTGTGAATGTAAACAAGCTGCCTGCATTTCATTTAGATTACACATATAAGATAACAATGGATGCTGGGTTCCTTTAGAATCAAGACAACTGGAGTGAAAAACATTCTGATCATAAACACACAAGAGAAATGTGCTTATGTATATATACAGTTCAGCACTGAGTCATAGAGAGCAAACTCACTTGAGGACAAGTTCTACCAGCAGGAGAGATGTATAGGACTACAGCACAGTGGGCGTGAGTGACACATTTGACATTGCTGTGCTAACCAGCTGTAACCACAGTCTTATCACTTAACGTGTGTGTGTGGGTTTGGACTCATTAACCCATATCATTGGCCATTCTTTTGTGATGATGCAGTGAATGAATTGCCCACAGTTCAAGGTTTGCCCAGCCTGTGCTCATGGCACAGTCATGTGACTGGGTCGATTGCGAGAGCGATAAGCCATGAGGGTGGGCCCCTGAGCTTCTCCCAGGACTTCACTCGGGCTCTGGAGACTGCTTTTATTTACACATTCCTCCTTCAGTGGAAATATGGCCCATTTACTGCACCAGCCAAAACTCAGGGCAGGCAGTAAGATCTGGGGTTGGCGCCAGTTCTGCTGGATGAACCCTGAATCAGCTTAAAACTTGCCACTCCAGAGCTTAAACGCTTCAGACTCTCAACAGCGCACTGATATTAAAGAAACAATTCCGTCAGTAATACTAAGATTGCTAATAATGATTGTAAGTGAATAGTCACTAATTAGCACTACAGAAAGACATTATTTGAACTGGTTGCTACTGGCATTGTTAGCACCATTATGTTTGAGCTGTTGCTTAATCATGAGAAAAGTGTGGAGGCACCTTTTGTAGCAAGCATTATCTTCTATTATAACAGCGGCCTGATGATTCACAGACAAAGGTGCAACTTTGTTACTTTTTGTAGCACAGACATGGTCGTTTGTAGTTTTTCTCAGTGTAAGGCCATGTCCTGTCTTGAGGAATTATGGCCTGAAAAATCTGGCTTCACAATGTACTTTTCTCTGTACTCACCAACAGAGGCTGTTTTATCACTAGGCAAAGGTAGGCAGCTGTCTAGGCCCCCAATAGCAATGGGCTGCATCAATAAAAAACAATTAGATGTTCTGTATATGTTGATATTAATTCAATTTCAAACTGAATGTACATTTTATAGTAGAGTTGCTGTAGTAATTTCACCACTTTTAACATAATGTCATTAAAGCTGAAGTCATTAGCTGAAAACCAGATCCCACCCCTCCCTCTCCACTGTGCTCTAGCCCTGCCTCAAAAGCCCCTGAAGGGGAGGGGCTGCCTGCAGCCTATTAACGAGCAGTGTTTTTCACACGCTCCTCCTGGCTCTGATTGGTTGTTTTCATTTGATCACAGTGGATTCAATGGCAAAAGGAGAACTAGATGGAGCCAGAGCCTCATTTTTCCACAGATTGTCTCATGCACTACTGTCAGAACATAGTGACAGTTTTCGCAAATATGACTAAATGTTAATATGTTTATCAACTGATCAAAATAATAAATAAATAAAAATACTCATTAATAAGAATGTCTAAAGTATAATAACCCAGATTCACTGACTCAATTTCTGCCTGTAGGGTGGCACGGTGGCTTAGTGGTTAGCAAGTTCGCCACTGTGGTCTTGGGTTCGAGTCCACATCTGAGCGGAGTTTCCATGTTCTCCCCGTGTCTGCGTGGGTTTCCTCCGGGGACTCCGGTTTCCTCCCACAGTCCAAAAACATGGGGATCAGGTGAATTGGGTAATCTAAATTATCCGTGTGTGTGTGTGTGTCTGTGTGTCACCCAGCGATGGATTGGCGCCCTGTCCTGGGCTTAGTTGATTAATATAATGCCCTGCCCTGCGCCCAGTGAGGGGGTAGGGGACTAACCGCGACCCTGATAAGGAATAAGCGGGTGTGATAATGAATGAATGAATTTCTGCCTGTTGCCGAAGGCCCCCAAACCACTAAACACGCCCCTTTCTCACTACAAAATAGCATCACACCAGACATGACATATCACTACCTGCATGTTTTGTTTGTTCTTTAAACGTCAGAAAGATTTTGTCTCTCGTAAAACAATGTTACGCAATGGTGGCTAGACTAAACATCCTATAAAATATGTACAATAATGAACCGCTGCTTTCATTGGACTTTCATTTGACTTTTAGAAGCCTGGTTGAATAGAGTGAGTAGTAACTCTTTCATAATGGCAGGTTAATCTGGTGTCAACTGTGTTTGCAAAAGCGAACATCTCATCATATCATCCCTCAAGGACACACGGACTGCCTGGTGATTCACCTTTTTCTGCCTGGCCTCAATGACTCTGTCTTTTATTTTTCTTATCTCAACCAATCAATATTTTCAAGTGCACCGTTGCACGGCATGCACCCGCAGCAAAATTAAGCTAGCCTGTGTATGTGGGTGTGAGAGCAGTCACTGTAACAGTCGCTCTAAGCAAGAATGAGAAGCAGAGAAGAGACATAGAGGAGACATGCACTTCACATTGTGCATGTGAACCGTACAGAAGTGAGGTCCAGTTTGCCACATACATGTCATCTGACCTGCCTTCATTGTTGGCAGGAAATGTGAAGAAAAAACAAACCCAAGTCATTTGAATATGTGGGAACAACCAGATAAGATTATAACACAGCTATAGAATCACTAAATCTGATTTTTAAAAACCCTCCATTTCTAATGGGACATAACGGAGGGAAAGTGGGTGCTGTGCATTTCCTGATTTCTGTTGACAAAACACAGTAATCTGCTTAATTTCTAAAGATGAATATACAGTGATATGTTGCTTAATGTCCCCCAGCTAAGCTGGTATTATTTTCTCCACAGTTTGCACCATTAGAAGGAATCCCTACCACAGAGAGGGAATAATACTAACACTGATCTAGAAACCATGCATACTGTCTCATATCTGTATTCTTTAATAACTCCTGGGCTTTAAAATGAGCTTCCACAGTTTGGAAGTCCTGGACAGTAATAGCATATGAACATAATGCTTCACAGTATGCTACCACTGGAAGGAAATGTGGAAAAATGGTATAGGTGGCACATATGGAGCAGCAGTGCACGCTTCAGTGAATGAACGTCACTCCAAGTGAGCGAAGCACAAATGAGTTGAGAGCCAAAGGTTTGCCAGTCTTTCAGCAGTGTAGTGCCCTGATTCCAATAAAGGATTCCCTCACTAATCCTGCATGTGAGACAGCTCTGCTCTCTAACCCCTTATCCACCCCCCTCCTCAAACCCAGAGAACTGCCTCAGGGCAAAATGACAGACAGGGCCAGTGCTGTGGGTATCCTCTGCCTGAACACACACACACACACTCACACACTAAGGCCCACACGTTACTGTCAAAGGTCCCAAAATTCAAGCAGGCAAAAGTATGGGTAAAGTGTCCCTATGATTTTTTTATCTGTTTAATCATAACAAATCAGTGTTCAGTATTGATCCTCAACTTTATCACCTGATTCCCTTAAGTCATTACTTAACAGTGTTCATTTAATATTTGCATACATATATAAGGTCTTATATGTAATAATAAAGCCCTGTTTGGCCTCCTACTGACTGTAGTAAACACAAGAGCATCACTCCAGCTGACTGTACAGTTTCTTTCTTTAATATTATAAATGCTTTATAAAGATCAGGCCAGTTGTCACTTAGTCTCTGTTACATCCACAGTGCACAGTAAATATGTCAGTGTTAAATCAACACTGTTAGAGTTAAATTAACACTGAGGGTGTCAAAATGTAACTTAAATTAACACTGAGGGTGTCAAAATGTAACACTCCCAGTGTTAATTTAACTCTAATAGTGTTGATTTAACACTGGCAGATTTACTGTGTGTGCCTGTGGTCCTGATGTGTAGTGTTACCTGAGGAATTCTTGTAGACATGTGTCGCAGAACCTGTGTCCACATGTAGAAACTTGGACGGGTTCCCTCATGGCCTTACTGCACAGAGGACACTGAAACCGTCTCTTGGGTTTCTCCAGGAACTTGTAATCGTACCCCGGCATCGCTGCTTCTGCTGCTGAGACAAAGACGACTGGTCGCAGGAAAGCTCCCTCTCCCTCCCTCTCTCAGTCTCTCTCCTCACAATGTCGCCGTCTACAGAGAAAGACAAACGGCCACCTCAAGTCCAAACAAGCGCCCCTCTCTCTGTCTCCTGATTGCAGCGCTGTTGTCCTCCTGTCACCGCTGTAGCAGCCAGCAGTGTCGGCTCGCCAAGCCCACAGCCCGAGCCTCTGTCCGCACTGTCCGCTACACGACACACGGTCACGGTTTACAGATGAAATGACAAACTAAGAAACACAAGCACTGTGTCTGTCCAGCCTTCCGCTTCTACTCGGCACTGACAGTCTGTAGACAAAGCTCCAGAGCCCATCTGTTTAGGTTGAATATCTAACCCCGCCCACCAGTCGGATGGGAGGAGCCATATTTACATCACTCTATCCGCAGGGAAATAATTCTTAGGCTTTTTTTTCGCCCTTTCATCTCAATTTTTTTACGTGTTTGGTTGTGTTTTTATATAGACGTGAATTTACAGCACATCAATAAAATTTACATTTTTGTAGTATTCTATAAACTGTCATTTTCCCACAAATATTCATTTACACCAGAAAATAAGTCCGTTTTCATGCCAGAAATAGACTAATGCAAAGAACATCATTATTTTCTTATCAACACAGGCTATTGTAACCTAAGAGGAGTTTGGTGGGAAAAGCCTGGTTTGTTCATGCTCACCACCAATCCTTTTTTTGGGATGACTTTATCACACTCCTGGAGTTAAACCTCGAGCAGGCTTTGTTTGATGTTTTTGTGCTCATCCTCATAATTTGGAGTGGTCTTTTTATGTCCACAATATGTCTCCTTACTGTTTCTTACGTTAAATTTGAGTTGTGGCCTTTGAAGCTCTTCAAACATCACAATTAAAACTGCACGACCCCTTGATGCCACCTTCATTACAAGTATTTCCTGGGCTTACCAAAAGTAGAACATTAAAACTGTCTATATTCAGCTAAGTTACTCGGTGTTGAGTGTAAAAGAAGGAAAGTGCGCCCTCTATCGGTGCGCGCGGTCATTTTCAGATCGGTTATAAATGTGCATTGTATATAAAGCGCACAAAGACAAAGCCCAACGTTTTAGCGTCAGTATTATTTGCCATTAGCGAAATACTGCTATTCGGCACTGCAGTGTTCAATTTCCTTCAAGAGGTTGAGGAAGGATTCACAGGTTAGCTGAGCAACAACCAGCACACACACAATCCCATATTGCCCACGAATTACATCATCGCATGACGGAATCAGGAGCTTTTAGTGGATAGCAAGCAGGCACACTGAATATGCAGAAACTATTTATTTATTTGCTTCATTGGTTATATTTATTTATTTTCAATCTTGAACAAGACGTCCGACATAAAGATACACACAAAACACACTGCATAACTCATTTCCTTTAGGAAATATTCTGTTACATTTAAATATAAATGACATAATCAAGTTAATGGATAACATCCAAAAACATGCATCCTTTCTATGAGGAGTTGACAAGCACTTTTCTTGGTATTTTTGGTAGTCAGCTGTCTTTTCTGTTTGTTTTGACATTGTTTTTGTGTGTCAGTATAAACTCACAGGACCTGTTTAACTTCCTGGTAAAGTGTCATGTAATGACTTTGCAGAAGGAAAAAAAAATAAAACCAAACCTCAGGGTGCCTCCTTCATATTAATGCACTACACATGATGTGAGAAGAACATTCTACATTATTTGTTTACTCCACTCGTTGCAAATGGTAGCAAAAATATTTCAGAAACAAAATGTTTTAGTCTTTTTTGGTGACACCTTCACATACTATTGCACATTCCAATAAGCATCCGAATGATCTGAAATTCCTGAAACATTCCTACATTTCCGCAGAAACTCTTCTTAACCTGCACCAAGTCTTCACAAACTTTTTCAAAGAAAGTTGTTTTTAATCAAGTCTTCATGAGACAAGTTCAGAAGTTATTGTACTTTCCAATGACTGTCAGACGTTATCTGAAAATCCAGACTTGTCAACTTCCCGTAGAAACTCGTCTTCTCTTCTTAACTGCACCAAATCTTCTTGAACTTTTTCAAATAAAGTTTATTTAAACATTGCCTCTTCTCTTCCAATCCTCTTCCTCTCTGGGCAGATGGATCGATCACTTAGGAATGGGCTCTTCAAAAAAGGCTGAAAGAGTGAGTACAGTTATCATCATAGTGACACAAACCATACAAAAAAAAATTTTCACTGAAACAAACATACTTAACATTCTTACAGATAATTTAACAGAGTTAAGTTCTCAATAAGCTACAAAAATACTAAAAGTGACAATGGTAAGAAATCTATAACTGAAGTATCACAAAGTTATTATTTATTAGAAAAGCAATTAATATCACTGCTGTAGGGTAGATAGTGCTGTTGTTCATTATATTGAGGAGAATAAGACAGTGAACTGCCTAAAGTTAATTAGATGCAGTTAGTGAAAAGCCCTTAGCTACTGAAGCTTAAAGACACCTAGACAAAGTATGACCATTGTGTTAAGAACAGAGCAGGTTTCATACAAAAGCTTTTCTCACCAGGATCAATGATCATTTACGTTTGAGGCCCTGGAGCACAGATTCAAGCATAACAAAATGTCAGTCATAGCTCCTGAAACAGTCATGTACTCAATTTACTTGATTCAAATATGTACATTATTTCTATCATATTACATCAGCTCACTTTTTGCGATACTTGATGTAGTATTTTTGGTCTCTTCTATTTATTACTCATTGTATTGTATTTTCAGTACGAAAAGAAAAAAATAAAGCCAGTGACCATCAATTAAAGTCTGGCACTGTTTCAGATATATGCAGATATTACTAATAGTTGTGGGGGATTCCAGAGCCTTCTCATGGAACAAGTAAAAGACATATTAGGCTACATTACGTTTTACAGCCAAGAGAGTGTTGCCATGGCAACAAGCCACTGATGTAACTGTGAATGGGTGGCTCTCATCAAGTTGCACTGCCTTCGGTATCCCAGAATCCTCCTCTTTTCTGCCGAGGCGCCCACGAGCTCCTTTCCCCCAGGTATACACCTCTCCCTCTAAAGGACAAACATGCATGCATTTTATTAACACTGCAATTACAGCACTGCACTTGATTTATAGTTAAAATCAACTGTTTTGTCTCATCTTGCATTCTAGGAACCTGAGTCAAGCAAACATGGGGCACCAGGAGGCTTCAGGCACACACTGATATTTAACCAGGTAACAAGTTAACATCCCCACACAACTCCACTTCATGTTATACAACCATATTATTCATTCTTTATGCTGTATCAATGCTTTGTAAAGGTATTAAGTCAAAGATGTATCAAAATAAAGTGTCACATCAAACAAATTCAAATATAATTAAAAAGTTGTTCATAATTAAATAAAAAAAAAGATAAACTTTCATATTAAATACATGTAAAGTGACATTTCAAGCCTTTTTTGTTGGACTGTTGATCAGGATGGCTTATGGCTCATGAAATTCAGAAATCCATAATCTGAAATTAAACATTAAAACAGAAAAGGCTTGAAATATGTCACATTAGGTGTAATAAATATAAAACATGACAGCTTATCTTTTTGAATTACATTATAAACACAAACTAAGCTTTTTACACGATTATACTTTTTGGAGATGCACTAGTATGTTTTTAAGATAGCAATTATTACAACACACTTTTGAGAACATGCTTCTGGTTTTCAGATATTTGAAACTACCTGCTCCAATTGCCAGAGTGAAAGCATCTCCACACGCTACCATGGTGATGCCCTGCAACCCCGGCACTGGGTAGGGCACTCTGCTGCTGCGGCGAGAACTGCAGCCAAGCTGTCCATGCTGGTTACTGCCAAAGGTGAAACACTGACCTTTCTCTGGGTTTAGGACACACAAAGGGCAGTTTTAAAACATTCATCTAGTTATGTCTGATGACATTTACATTGCCCATTTATTTTTTTTTTCTGTTACTTTTTTAATAACAAATGCCTGAAAAATAGACACTTACAGTGACACAGAAAATTAGAATATAGAGAAAAGGTTTATTGTTGTTCGTAATTTAATTAGAAAAGATAAAATGTCATGTAATATACTTTATACTACATGTAAAGATATATATCAAGTCTTTTTGTTTTAATGTTTATCAGTATGGCTTACAGCCCATGGAAATCCAGAATCCAGAATATTTCATTTTGAATAAATTACTATTCAAACAGTATCAGTATTAAAACAAAAAAAAGATTTGAAATGTCACTTTATGTGTAATGAATATATTAGTTTATCTTTTTGAATTAAATTATGTTCTAATTAAATGTGACCCCGCCAGGGAAAACCAGGCCAAAGTCACTGGGCAACTTATTGAGGTATCGTGTCAATATCGTGTCACTCACATTAGCGACAAAACTTATCCACTCAGTATTATTGCTGTAAATGAAAGATAACAGTCTCAGATATTTATCAGAGTACATATTTTGATCAAAAACAAAACTTAAATTCACCAAAAAGTTGTTTTGAAAAAACAAACTTTGAAAAAAAAAGAATGACTTTGACCTGGTTTTCCCTGGTGGGGTCACATATATTACAAATCACAATATTCTAACTTTTGGAGATGCATGTTTTGCAACTCTGAGCTTTGTGTTCATTAAAGTGTCCTGCCTGGTGTGAAGAGCAGGTTTTTTATGATTTGTGAGTTCATATCATAAATTCACCATATATGATATAAGAATAATTATATATGACTGAAAGAGGGTAAAGAATTCTGAAAACTTTGGCTAATATAGATGCATAGGTTTGTTAGTTTAAAAGGAGGAAGACCTTCAGACATAACCTTCCTTCTACAATTATTCTTCAATTATTATATAAGCCCTTTTTATAGTATAGTTTTTATCGTATACAGTTTTTCCAAGCTACTGTTAAAGGCACATACTGAAAATATTTTAGCTCAAAAATGGTTAAAAAACTAGAACAGTTTAAATAGTGAGCAGGTCATAGTGCTTACCTCTAACCCACACATTTTCTCTAAGTTTGTTCTCAATAGACAGTGATTCTTTGCATCACCTGTGACTGCAGCAGAGTGGGCCGTCCCAATATCTATGTACACAATCTTCTCTACATTCAGTGGTGCTGATTGAACAGGCTTGAATGTGTGGACCTCCTCCACCTGACAACAAGTAGGCGGTTCCTCTGTCTCGCTGATCTTATCTAGTCCAAGTTTATTAAATCTGTGAAAAATATGCACATCACACTTCCAGAGTGAAATTATTGGGGTTTAGTAAGATATACTTTTATGCTGGAAGTGAGAATGTTGGTTAAGTGCAAACCAAATGACAGTGAGTCCCATTAATTAAACAAACATTAGCTTTTGATATATTCATATGACAACACAGAAACCAGTTATCAAAATCCAACGCTCAGTGTCTCTTACGTATATCAAGAAGGATGTGGTTAAACTCTGTGGAATCTGGACAGTACAGGACAAGGTCATTTCCTGTGATGAAACTTCTTTTGATCCTTTTTTCAGAGTGGTGAGGCAAGCATGACAGGAGTCAACATTCAGAACTGGTTAGTCAATGCAAGAAAATGCTGCTAGACAGGATATGGGTCAGGAGTTTAAAGTCATGCACTGAACAATGCAAGACAAATGTTTTAGTTGTTTGATGCTTTTAAAAGGTCTGGACAGCTGTCTTTTGTTAGTACACTTAAGGCTAATTTAAAAGTTTGCATAGGTCTTCTTCTTCCAAAGTATGTTGTTCTACTACAGCAAAAATGCTAATGTGAAATGTCAATGAAAGTGTATATCTGAGGGTGTTTTTGCTTCTAAAAACAAAAAAAATTGGAATAAATACAAATAACCGACAACAAAACACTGACAATTACTGTTTTCAAAAACACTAGAATTCAATAGCCATCTAAACAGCCCAGTCTCTGAACATGCTCAAACTGATCCAGATGATAATGAAGGTCTCAGAGGAGTTGTTTTGGCTCTGGACACAGATTGTGCTGCATCCACTATGTTAAACAGATGACTGATCTAGAATCAGTTTTGGTGACCATCATAATAAGTGCAGAGGAATCTGATCCAATCTGACCAGATTT
Organism: Crenuchus spilurus; assembly: GCA_036984385.1. Lineage (NCBI taxonomy): Eukaryota > Metazoa > Chordata > Actinopteri > Characiformes > Crenuchidae > Crenuchus > Crenuchus spilurus. The sequence goes on from BRDA01004928.1 coordinate 53,901, forward strand.
TGGAGACTATCTGTAGCGGCAAAAACGGATTCCTTTTTATAGCTCACAGTAACACATGAACTAGCCTGTCAGATCTTAAGATTTGGATGTGAAGTGAGCTGGTTGAGAGATGTTGGTGATGTATTTTGACAGAAATGCCTAAGCTCATTTAAGTGGCTATGGATTTGTAGTGTTTGTTAGCAACAATAAACTTGCAGCTCGAGTTCTAAACTAAAAAAGCTAAATTTGGACTTCAAACATGTCTTGGATGATGGACCACATCTGACAAACAAACATAAAACCACAGTTCATTTCATAAATGTTTATTTATGTTTATTTTGATGTTAGTGTTTACATGCTTACTGGAGAGACAAATAGCATTAAATGCAATTTTCTCAGTTAATAGAAAACATTAATATACCTAATGTAGAACTTGCAATATCTTTAAATAATTAAAATGAAATGTAATGAAGAGCATATGGTGCTGTAAATATGACATAAATGTGATATACCTGTTGCTGCCACAGCCCAGTATCTGGTGCTGAGTGCTGATGATCATGGAACAGTCCACTCCACACAACACTCGCTGAGCCTCAAAGTCAGCTGGGACATTCACCTGCTGTGGGGCATTGTGGGTGTCCTGAGTGCCCAGCCCCAAACGACCTCAAAGAGAGACAGAAAGAAAGGGTAAAATAATGGTATTATGTGTTACCATGTCTTAAACATATCTATGAACACTTGAGTACACCGGACTGGATTTTTGTATACCAAATTAAATTCTTTGTCTTTGTTGCATAATGTGGATGCTATGTTCATTCAAAGACCAAAGAACAACAGTGACTGGTCAGGCTGCTTTCAGCATATAAAACATTGTGTGATTTGGTTTGAGGCTCATTTACATACTGCTGCATTATGCAGTATCAATATATCAAAAGTATATATTGTGCACTGTCTTTACCAGGTTTTGCTGTCATGGAGAGAGTTGCTAAAACATAGGAGAGCAGTGATCAAAGGACAGGGCACACTGCTAACTTACCATTGTCTCCTCTTCCCCAGGAGAACACCTCTCTCTCATTTGTCACAGCTAGCACATGGGAGGCCCCACAGGACACCTGAACCAACTCATAACCCAGGAGAGCCTCCACTATTTTGGGCTGCACAAAGACAAAGACAAGAGAAACAATAAGGTCTGATTTCTATCATAGAGAATTGAAAAATCTAGAAACAGATGAGAAGTATAAACTTCCATTTCTTAACACACTGACAAAGTAATGTAGTCAGTCAGCAAAGACACATCTGAGCTAGAAAGCTAGTGTGGCTAAAGTTTATAATCCACCAATCAACATTGAGCAAAATTCATGCCTAAATCATCACACTTGACATTAAGCTGTTGAGTAATGTCATGCTTATATGGTTTATAACACTGTAATTATAACTAATGTTAGCTACAACTTATCGATAGTGAATCAGGCCTAAGTGAATGACTGTAATGAAACCGTCACTGGATTATATCAAATTCATCATTACATTCACTATCAAATGGCACAAGCCTTTTATGAAGTATGAAACTGCTCTGAGTTAGAACTGATGTACAAGTAAGTAAAACAAATGCAATTAGCTTTGAGGACATCATATTTTAGCATTAACAAAAGACTTTAAGTTTGTAAAATCTACCTTTTCTGTTTCTCCTGAGTGATCATCTACTATTCATCATAACTTGCCTGCATCTGCTTCTTGATTATAGACTCATTGAGACACTCATAACTTGTTTGCATCTGATCTTTATTAAGCTTCTACTGAGTAACAAATATTTTTCTGTGCTTATTTCTAATTTTCTCTATTTCTAATTTTCTCTATCCTTTTTAGAAGACAGTTAGTTGAAACAAGCTAGTAAAGTATCTATGGACAATTTCGATGGGCAGTAAGATGATACACTGTGTGTGTGCATTTATACATTAAAGTAGCTGAATGCATTCATTAGGTGTGTTCACAAACATTTGGACATATGGTGTAGATTATCTTTATTGGGATCAATTATAATATGATTTTGGGTATATTTATCATTTAATTATCATGGGTATATTCAGTACTTGTAGAACATTAACAACTAAACATGTATCAAGAGACATAAGTATCACATAGAGACTATATATAATAATATGCAGTGATTGTAACAGGTTATTTTTCTTCATTTATTATGTACAAATTGTTAAGTTTTGTTCTTTGCCTATTTTTAAAAATGGCAGTAGTATTTTGCTGATACATTCTGTTTGAAACGGAGAAGCTAAAAAATAGTAAATATTGTGCTGCATGTAAAAGTGTATTTTTGTAAATATTGTAAAAGTTTGTTTTTAAAATTACTAACCTTCAAAATTATAAGAAAAACTTACCTGTGTTACATCATTAAAATTTCCATGTCCAAGACACCCATTACTGCCACTTCCAAATGTCATAATTATGCCCCTATCTGGAAAGAAATGAGAGTACTAGAGCTAAAAGCTGAAGATTAAATGAAATACACTACATTGCAACAGCAGAAAGCACAACACATTAAATATTAAACTGTGGTCTGTCAACAGCAGAAAGCGATGAAAAGAGACTGTTTAATCATATATTCAGACACTGGACTAATGGCTGCACTTTTAGTTGATTGGCAGTAAGAACACTGCAGTGTTTTAATGTACACAGACTTAAATAAGCATTCTGTAAAGTCAGGGAAGAAGAGATTAAGCTTTGTAGTGTAAATAAACTTGGTCCAACCCTTTCAAGTCATAGGGCCCCATTCACCAATATTTTTATTCTTCTTACATTTGTTCTTAAATATTATTGTAATTTAATAACAGTTAATTACATTTAAGACTGTAATTTAGCAAAAACATGTCAGCATTCAAAAATAAAGGTGTGTTCTTGAGTGGGCAGAGATTACAGAAAAACAAAGCCCAAATAAGAAAATATTGGTGAATGTCAGAATCTTCATGAAAACTGGCTAAGTGGGTCTTATAATAATAGTTAAATAAATGAGGCCATGAGCTGTCAACAACAAAACCAAAATTTTATATTAAAGGAATGGTTTATCCAAAATCCAAATCATGTTGGAGTCCAAATTCTGCCGGTTTAGTTTACCATTGCTAACAAACACTGCACCTCAGTAGTCACCTAAATAGACAAGTTGTTTTAGTCAAATCACCAAAGCTTCTCTGAGCCATCAATACAAATGTGACCCCGTCAGGGAAATCCAGGCCAAAGTCACTGGGCAACTATGAGATATCGTGTCAATATCGTGTCACTCACATTAGCGACAAAACTTAGCCACTCTGTATTATTGCTGTAAATGAAATATAATAGTCTCAGATATTTATCGTAGTACATATTTTGATCAAAAACAAAACTTTAATTTACAAAACAGTTGTTTTGAAAAAAAAATAAAAATTTTTGAAAAAAAAGAATGTCTGACCTGGTTTTCCCTGGCGGGGTCACAAATGTATAGTTCTGAATTTCAGTCAATGCCAGTTCTGAAATTCTGAATTCTTAAGTTTCAGTCAATGCCACATTTCTGTTAGCAAGTAGAACAGTATATTCCAAAATATTGTATTGTGAACTGATCATAATTAAAAGTTCTTGTGCATAATATTGTGATATTCTGACATTAAAATAAACATAATTGTAATTCATTACATGGTTAACTGTGTTTTAATGAATCAGATTAATGTCAGTATGATATTATATTTAATTCAATGTCAATTACATTCACATTTATCATACACATCCTCACTCAGACGTTATTTCACCATTTATCATCAGTTTTGTTCTATTTAAGAAGACGGCAGTGGCCTATAATAGCCAGTGTACCTGTCATGCAAGTTGTAAAGAGATCTCCACAGGAGACTGATTTAATGGTGACACCAGACTGGCCCTCCAGGAAGCGAGAGATGAACTGTGGTTGCATCTGTTCCACAGCACCAGGCAGAGACGGCTCACCAGAGCCCACAGAGGGAGCCTGTCACATCAAAGACAAAAGGGTCAATCTGAGTCAAATTACCTGTCTACTGCACCAGCCATTACAGATCACTGCAAAAGATACAGAGGATGTCAAGGGCACAATTTTTTCCTAAAAGTATTTAATGGATGTAACCTCTTTGGATGAAAACTTAAAATTATAATTATTAATGTATTATTCTTGTGATTACACAGTAACTCATATGAATTATCTTGCATCTGCTATAAATGATTGATTCAATATCTAAAATGTAAGTTTTATAGTTACTAGACAGTAGCTGAAATATGGGTCCACATAAAAGCATTTGTTTTTAGGTATTATGTACATTTTTAAAAGACAAAATTAGTTATTAGTAATGGCTATTTCTTTAAATTTTGCTCTGTACACAAAATCTTTATATATTTTCAGTATATGCAGCATGTTTGATTGTCATAAAAAAGCAGAAAGATCACCAATAAATATAATCAATAAAACCAAAACTCTTCTAAATTTGACTAGTCTCTGAAAAACATGAAATATTAATTCTTGAAGCTTACTCATTCATTTGCTGATCTAGTCAGTTTTAGACTTTGCTTCAGTGATACAAGATTAAAAAAAAAAGACTCGGATCAGATTTCAAAGACTATTTTAGCTAACCTCCCAGGTAATAAGCCGTCCAGATTTGGTGACGCCCATCTTTTGGGTGCGGCCCAGGGACACCTGCAGCACTTCTGTGTTAAGCATGGGCAGACGCAATGGTGTGGAGATACCACTGCCCCATGTATACACCGATGACAAGGGTAGAGAGTGCATCATCTTTGTTGAAGTTAAACTAGACAAACCACCTGATAAAAAGCAAGAAATAGACCAACATAGAAATGTCCAAGTCTTCTGCTCAAGGCTTATAATCATAGCTACATCTATCCATTCTACCTGGTGAAGGCCTACACTGAAATGCCTTAGGGGGGCTTTTCAGCCTTTTGTCCATATTATACAATATAAGCTTTTCAACTGTAATACTGATACTGATACCTTCAGCGCTGTTTTTATTTCTATAAAAAGTAGAAACCTTTACAATGATCTATTTGTAACTGAAACACATAATTTACAATGACAGTTTAAAGTACATGTTCAAACTGCTCAAACAAACAAATAATATGTCTTGCATTTGTATGTACTCAGTTAAACAGTAAATGTCTGTTCGAAGCATGAATGTGCATACAATTAGGAAATATAATTCCAGGATAAAATTCCAGTATAGCTACTTATTGTTCTTATATGAACATCAGGTTACAAAACATCAGGTTGGTACCTAATAATATACTGTACATTATGCCACATTATGTAGCACCATAAAATAATTACAGGATATTTCAGGCTGTAATAATTATGGGGACAGATCAGATTTGTTCTTTCTTTCCAATAACCGAAACTGGTACAGGTCTGGTGTACTGTGTGTTATAGAAGTGTCATATCTCATATCATATATTTGTTATCCATACAGAATTGTCTTTAGACACTTGATACCCCCTTTGATAGGACTCTACTTGGATTTGATCATCTCTATGATCCTATTTGAACATCTGAATAATATATGAGATTAGAACATGAAATCTGACCCCTAGTTCTGGTTCCAGGGACTCGTCCTCCAGTTTTGCCATGATTGCCTGTCTGCATGGTGGACAGAGGCTTTTCAATTCTGTGGTGAACAGATCATTCAGAAAAAGTATTCCTCAAGACACTGATTCAAACCTATTAAACAAGATTTATGATCTTTTTAATACAATTAAGCAGCCTCACCTGCGCATTTTGACATTACCGATGTCAGTGTAAAGGTTAAGCAGGGGTCGGATGCAAATGGGAAGGGCCATGATCTCATTAAGCTGAGGCCGCTTGGAGGGGTCTAGATTGAGCATGTTGAGGATAAGCTGTCGCAGCTCTGGGCTGTATCGGTCTGAAATTGGAGCAAAAGTGCCACTCATAATCTTCAGGACCAATGCTGGTAGATTCTGTGAACAAAAGACCAGTATTCACCAATTATCACTCAGTAGGTTCATGTTTTAATTATCTGTTTTTTAGAAGTGTGTAGAAAAGCCTGAGAAAAGTATTGCTAGCTCAGTGAAGTAAGTGAATTAAAGTGTTTTTATTTAAAAGCAAAAAAAAAAAACCTCTAAATGATGTATAGGACTGCAGCAGAATTTCAAAGCACATTCAGCATCTATCCACAGAGCAACTAAACTTTGTTATTCTTCTACTCTTTTAAATGCATTGTTGGCCTAAAATAAAAGAATAAACCTCAAATATCAGCAGGGCTAGGCAGTACTAACATAATGATGCTGTCACTAATGTAAAATAATGAACTGATTTATTAGAGCATCTCCAAAAATTAGAATAACCTGTGTTGTATATTTTATAGACTTTACACATAAAATGATATGTTTCAAGTATTTTTGTTTTAATATTGACTCTGCTTGAATAGTAATTAACTGCAATTCAAAATTAAATATTCTAATAATTTGAGATATTACATTTCTGACAATCTTGAGCTATAAAATGATCAATTCCTGAAACAAATAAAATGAAAATAACATTGTTTCTCTGACAGATATGCTGGACTAGAAGTGAAATTATTATCATAATAATAGGAACAGGAAAATACACATCAGTAAAAACAGTACAACTGAGTAAAATTAACAATGCACTACACATCTTTATTGGAATAAAAAGTAAAAAAAATGTCTTACAGCTGCCTCAAATGCTCTTTTAAGGCTGGCAAGTTCATACAATACACAGCCCAGGGCCCAAATATCACTCTTCTGGTTGTATGGCTTTCCTTCACACAGTTCAGGGGAGATGTAACAGGGTGTCCCGACAACCTGTATTTAGAAGTAAATGTGTTTGAGCATAACAAGTAAAGATCAATTGATAAAACTGACACTGTGGGTTCTATCACATGGTACTTACAGTGTAAGCTTTGCTCTTGCTAACTAGAATTTTGGAGATTCCAAAGTCCCCTATTTTAACTATCATCTGATGCTTGTCCAGTAAAATGTTCTGGGTCTTGAGATCTCGGTGCAGAATGAGTTTGTTGTGTACATGGTACAAAGCCAGTAAGATCTGCACAAAGAAATGTAGTATGGTGTCCTCATCCAGCAGAGAATTGCATCGCTTCTGGATGTAATCAGCAAGTGTTCCACCTAAGATAACATAAGCAGAAAGAGCACAGATTGCAAAGCCTGCAAGATTAATTTGTATTATTTCAGTATGGAATAAAAAAATTAATTATTTGAAAGTGTGAAATATCTGCACTCCTAAAGAATTTCTAGTGAAGGACTTTCTGAAATCTTATTATAAGAACAATTAATAGATACATCAAGTGTCAAGACACTTGGCATGGTAGTGAACGTTTGGCAGCCCTTAATAAAGCACTATATAATAAGAAAATGAAAGAAATATGACACCTGGTGCATATTCCATTGCGATCATGAGAGCCTTGTCCTCCAGGAAATTCTCATAATATTCAATTATGTTTGGGTGGTTAAGTAATTTGAGCACTTGGCACTCATTCTGCGCAGCAAGTCGTTCGTCCCGTGTCATCTGCTCCACCGGGATTTCCTTTAGGATCACTAAGGCTCCATCAGTTTTTCGCCGGCAGAGGTGCACTATCCTGTCCCAAATTAAAAGGTTATGTTTAACACCACAACTTAATGTGAACTTGCATTTCAGGTCTTTAGACTACCAGCACTGCACTGCACACAAAAAACACATGCAATTGACCAAATTTCTAAAAATCCAAAACTGCAGTTATGTACTCTTTGAGGTTTAACAATTTGTTTCTCTTTTGCAGACCTCATATCATAATGAAAATCTGGTATCCTAATGTCACATTATTAGAATAATTACTATTCAAACAGAATCAGCATTAAGGCTTGAATTAACAAAATGGACTGAGATATGTGATTTTTTGTACAAACCGGATTCCAAAAAAGTTGGGACACTAAACAAATTGTGAATAAAAATTGAATGCAATGATATGGAGGTGCCAATATCTAATATTTTATTCAGAATAGAACACAAATCACAGATCAAAAGTTTAAACTGAGAGAATGTATAATTTTAAGGGAAAAATATGTTGTTTCAAA
>BRDA01004931.1:0-13669 GCA_036984385.1 Crenuchus spilurus
GAATACTTTTACTTTTACTTCAGTAAAATTCAATGCAAGGTAACTGTACTTTTACTCAAGTACATAATTGGTGTACTTCGTCCACCACTGCTGACTTCTGACTGTTTAAATAGCTCAGCTGCTCTTCTCTCCTGACTGTGAAAGTGACTCAGGATGTGTTTATTCGATGTCACTGTCCCTGGTTACAAACCATGAAAATAATCCATTCAATTAAAAAAGCATAAATAAAAAATATAAATTAAAAGCATAATATTACTGATTAACCATGATGATTTACCCCCTGCAGAGTGTTGAATCAGGAATAAGAAGCCGTGAGATTCTCTTTCATCATCACACCTGCAGTTAATGCTACAGCCCATCATTAGCTGCTGTCTTATTTCTGCCTGAGGAACATCAGAGCAGCCGACCAATTAGGAAAAACAATCTGCAATGCCTGTGGGTAGAAAAATAGGGGAGCAGGTTAGTGAGAGTGTGTCTGTCTCTTTATATGACAGAGAGAGAGAGAGAGAGAGAGACAGACAGACAGACAGACAGACAGACAGAGAGAGACAGACAGAGACAGAGACTTTGACTTTTGAATCATTTATTCAACACAATCATAACTTAGCACACAACGGTGCTATATCTCTTAAGCCCTTAATTAAAAGTAAAAATAAATAAGTAAATAAAAAGAGCATTTGTATTAAAACAGAGAAAAACAGTAAGAAACTGTAAAAAAAAAGAAATGTAAAAGCCAAGGTAAAACATATTTCATTCTCCACCACAGAGCACACTGCCTCACCAAAGCAACACACAGCTTTAAAAGTCTCTAGATTATGCATACTCTTGTAAAACTTAAAATCAACTAAAATCCTTCATTTCATCATTCTAGAGAGGATTATTAATAGATCATATATAATCAGTATCATGTGTCACCTTGTTCTTTCTGCTCAAGTATATGGCCATTTTCGCCTGACCTATAAATTGAGCCACTGACACTTTGATCTCTCTCTCTCCACACATATCTAAAACCAAGGATAAAAGTCTGAAGAGTAAAAACCAAATTGAGTGACATTAAAACATTACTTAAAAATTCAAACATAGGACACAGTCTAAAACAGTGCATAAAAGTATGAAAAACTGTTTCTCTCTGTAAACAGAATGGGCACTCGGGCCTGACTTCAGGATTTAAAATGGAGATAAAAGAGTTAATGGACACAATGCCATGTAAAATTCTCCACTGCAAGTCCGCAACTTTCTTAGTCAATGGTGGTTTATATAGTGCTCTCCATTCAGGTTTTACATCATCATCACTTTTAAAAAGAGAATGTCATGGAGTGTCTACTCTACCATCCAACTTCTTTTTATTGATGACTCACACAGGCTTTATATAAAAGTTTACCAGAGACTGAATTTATGTTCATGTTTGCCTCCCCCTTGCACTCCAGCAGGGGGCCTCCACAGTCATTCAGGTTGGGGGCCATGATGAGCTCCGGGAAGGGGTCATCTTCCACAGGCTTAGCCACCCCTGATCCATAGTCCTTTATCCAAGTTCGTTCCTCCAATGTTAGAACTGACCTCCAGCAATCCAGAAGCCGAGCCACCACACATACACACCTCAGCTCCAACCTTGCAGACAGTTCCTCCGTGTATGTGAGCTCAGGTCCCGCAGTGTCCACCAGTTGGTGAAGAGTAGTGATGCAGGAGTAGTGCAGGGGTGACAAAGCCTGTGATAACCAATCAAGTCCCATGAATAAGAGGCACCCCCAAAAGCCACTGCAGTGATGTGGATTCTTGCTCTGTAATTTAAAAAATGTCCCAGATTTTAAAAAGTCCACAATAAAAAAGAGGCAAGCCAATAGTGTCCAGTGCATTTGTATTAATTAAAAACAAAGTCCTGTCCAACCCCAATCCTCCAGCCATTTGCAGTATACTGCATGACACTGCCCAAGTCAGTGGGACCATAAAGTAATCGCTGAATGAACTGGAGTCTAAACGCAGCCATCTTGCTGGCCAGGTGGACCAGATCCTGCCCTCCTTCCTATTTTAACAGGTGCAGCACCCATTGTGGAATCCAGTGCAGGTGATAAAAAAACTACAAGCCTGGCTTGAATAGTAGCCAGTAGATTTGGAGGGGGGTCCACGCATGCCAACTTGTGCCACAGTGAGGATGCAGCCAAGTTGTTGATGAAAAGTACCCAGCCACAATAGGACATCTGAGGGACAAGCTATTTCCATTTGCTAAGATGACCTTTCACTTTTTCTATCACGCAATCCCAGCTCTTCTCACCATATGTACTGTCCCCCAGATATATCCCCAAGTATTTAAAACTATCCTTCCTCCACACCACCAGGAAGCAAGGGTTCTCCAACCTCCCATTCCCCAATTAAAATAGCTACACTTTTTGTCCAATTAATTTTTCCAGATGATAAAACCCTATAATTACTTAAGATATCTACTAAAAAGTCCACATCAGCCTGGGTACTTGTCACCACAACTAAATCATCAGCATAGCTAGACACACACACACACAGGAGTGAAGCAGGCAGGTATCACCAACCCAGAGATACAGTCTCTTAGTTTTGCTAGCAGGGGTTCTATGCTCAGGGAATATAGCATGACTGAAAGAGTACAACCTTGTCTGATACTTCTGTAAACTTTAAAAGGAGCACATAAACTACCATTAACAAATATCCATGTTCAACCCGGTCAAAAGCTTTATCCTGGTCCAAAATATGAGACCGGCCTTTAGGCCCAAATGAGATATATATTGTCAAAGACAGTCTCAGGCACACAATACCATAACCGTCCCAAGTCTTGATGCTAATGCCTTAGAGAACAACTTGCAGTCTGTACAAAGGAGTGAGACAGGGTGCCAGTTTGTTACTGTTGCAGTTTTTGTTGTAGTTAATGCTACAGCCCATCATTAGCTGATGTTTTATTTCTGCCTGAGGAAAGTCAGAGCAGCCGACCAAATAGGAAAAACAATCTGTAATACCTGTTCCCTCAGGTAGGAAAATAGGGGAACAGGTTAGTGAGAGTGTGTCTGTCTCTTTAAATGAGAGAGAGAGAGAGAGAGAGAGAGAGAGAGAGAGAGAGAATATAATATTATTTCTAGGTTAAGGATCTGTTCAGATTTTGAGAGTTAATTGATATTATATATATATATACATACACAGTGGTAACCCTACTTACGAGCATCCCTACTAACGAGTATTCCTGGTAACGAGTCGAGATCTCTGAATATTTTTGTTCCAGGTAACGAGTAATATTCCAAGTAACAAGTAGCGTAAATTTCTTCAATTATGCCAAACCACTAGGGGCGCTGTGGTCATAGCATCTCCTAGATGCTACCGTAGAAGAAGAGGTCAGTCAATACCTTTGACCGCTGTCCAGTAAAAGTGCCTGTTGAAAGCGACGCTAAGGTAGCAAAAGGTAGTGAACAAGAAAGTTAGATAAATTTTACTTTTACTTTTCATATAATAAGTGTATCCATGCCCGTCCTCCTGTCCTCCTTAGCCGCCAGCCTACACGAACACCGTTGGTCTCCCTGTCATTAGCGGCCAGCCTACACGAGCGTTGTCACGTTTATTTTTTAAAAACCCATATAAACACATTATTTAGCATATTAAAGTATACTGTATATTGGCCGGCTGACACGGATTAATCAGTTTTACATGTATTCTTATGGGGAAAATGCATCCAGCTAACGAGCATTCCAGCTAACGAGCTCAGCTCCTGCATGGATTAAACTCGTAAGTAGGGTTACCACTGTATATATATATATATATATATATATATATATATATATACTGTAAATTAATGAAAATCAGACATTGTGGTTCAACAAAGTCATTTAAAAAAACTAACTAGTGATACTGCACTCTAAAAAATAAAGCTTTGGGACAACAACAAAAAAGTCAACGCAACGGTTTGCAATAGTCTTTTTGAGTTGTGTCAACATCTTGTAGAATAACAATGATCCAACAAAGTATTTTGAGTATGGTCAGTTCATTTTTCAGACATAGCAGAACACATTTTTAAATAACATGAACTTAATAACCGTCACTGTCAACAGACGATTTTAAGTTAACTACACATAAAATCAAGTTGCCTTTATTTATATAATTAAGTCTGAATTAAAATGATGGTATACCATGAACTTCATATTATGTTAAACAACCTTTAGAGGTGATCACGATTCACTGCAATCAAGTGGGTTTTGTAACTCTAAATGAATATTCTGCACATGTCAACAGGTATTCTGGCCAACTCCTTATGAGCAAACTTCTCCAGCAGTCTCAGATTTGAAGCATGGGTTCTCCAGATGTGTTTCAGCTACATCCAGATATTTTCAATAGGAATTAGATCAGGGATCATGGAGGGCCAATCCAGACTAGTCCAATGTTTTACTCTTAGCCATTCTTAAGTGATTTTAGTGTGTTTTGGGTCATTATCCTGTTGGAGTACACAAGACCTGAGACTGAGGCCAAGCTTTCTGACACTGGGCAGCACATTTCACTCCAGAATTCCTTGATAGTCTTGAAATTTGATTGTACCTGCACATTTTCAAAACACCCTGTGCCAGATTCAGCAAAGCAGCCTCAGAGCATAATGGAACCTCCTCCATGTTTCACAGTAAGTACAGTGTTCTCTTCATTGTATGCTTCATTTGCATCTGTGAACATAGAGCTGATGTGACTTAACAAAAATCTCCACTTTTGTCTCATCTGTCCAAGAACATTCTCAAAGGTTTGTGGCTTTTCAAAATGCATTATGTCAAATTCCAGTCTCACTTTTTGATGATTTGGTGTCCTCCTCAGTTGTGTTCCATGAAGTCCACTTTGGCTTAAACTATGATGGATGGTGGGTGTATTGATAGGTAGGTTGGGTGGGACGGTAGTGTGTTTAGGTAGGTAAGTAAGTAGGTAGGTAGGTAGGTAGATAGATATGTGGGTGTTTGTGTAGGTAGGTAAGTAAATAGGTGAGTGGGTGGTTAAGCAGGTATGTATGTGGGTGGGTAGATAGATAGATAGATATATAGATAGATAGATAGATAGATAGATAGATAGATAGATAGATAGATAGATAGATAGATAGATAGACAGACAGACAGACAGACAGACAGACAGACAATGTGGATAACCAGATAGTACAGCACCTGTTCTTTTAGGTAACGAGGGAGAGAGTATAGATTAAAAGACAGGATAAGAAGAGAGAGAGAATTGAGAGGGAGAGAGAGTGTGTGGTGCGTATTAGCAGAGATTCTGTCTCTTTAAGTGGAGGTAGAGAGTCAGTGCATGCGAGGGGGAGGGGGGTGTTTGGCTGCGTTGGAACAGTCCTCCTGTAATGAGCAGATTTGAGAGACACCACAGAGAGAGAGAGAGAGAGAGAGAGAGAGAGACTAAAGCACACGGACAGAAGAGGGGGATAAGACTACAGCAGAGGGAGAAAAGAGATAAGCAGTGATACATGAAAACCAGGCGAGTCTCAGAGAGGGGGGACAGGCTACGATCAGGCCGACGGATCCCTCACCGACACACACGCACACACGGCAGCATAGGATTCTGATGTCGACCTAAAAGAGCGCAGAGGAGGAGGAGAGGAACAAGGGAGAAGAAGGATAGAGAAGGGATTTACATCATTGGATTGCCGGAGACTGCATTAAGCAGACCTTTCTGACCAAGCCCTGCACGATCACGCTCCCTGTGTGGGCTTTTCCTTTTTTCTCCTCTCTCTCTCTCTCTCTCTCTCTCTATCTCTCTCTCTCTCTCTCCGCCAGCATCCGTTTGCGTCTGCAGCATGTCGGGGTGGCAAGAGGAGGGGGATTTTGCTCCTGCCAGAAGATCTGTGGCGCGTGTAGAGGTGTAAATGCAGCTTGAACAGTCTGCTGGGTGGAATTGCAGGTTTCTAGGTGGGGCCTGGAGGCTCTGAGCACATCTGAGTGTTGGCATTGGGCGGAAAGCTCCGGGGTACGCCGGTGTGTCGCCCGGAGAAGACGCATGGCTGCCGCAGGGCCTTCCTCCGTCTCCAAGTGCCGGCCGCAGGAGACTGGCTCAGGAATGAATAACAAGAGCCACTCTGGGAGAAGGATGGTGTGAGGAAGTGTCTGTTGATCCTGCTGGGTCTCTGCTGCCCTGGACCCTTCTCTTTCTTCCTTTTGGCATCTTTTTTGTGGTTGTTGCAGTTGTTTCCTGCAACTGTTGGACAGGAGTCTTTAGTTTCAGCGTCTTCCTTCCATCTCCCCCCTCCTGAATCCCCCTTCCCTCCATCGCCTCCCCAATACCTGATCCAGATCCTTGTTACTTTCATGTAGGCTTTTTCTGAGGGTTGTTGCTGTTGTCCACAAGTGTTGGAGAGGAGCTTTAATTTCTGAGTCTTCCTTCTAACCCCTCTCTCAAAATCTTTTAGAGAGAAATCGCTTAGCACTTTCCCAACACCTGGAACCCCAACCAGATCTCCCAGAATCTTATGTTTCCTTCTGTTTATGGTTCTTGGTGTTGGTTTCTGCAACTGCTGCAACACAAGGTTTTGTTTTAGTGTCTTCCTCACTCTCAACTCACCCCCCACTCCCCCAATCCCCAGACCTCGCAGCACCACTTGGAACCCCCCATCCTTTTCCAACGTGATTTATTTTGCTCTTACCCCCTCTTTTCTTTTATTTTCTTTTCGTTTTGAGGTTTGGGGTATTTGCCAAAACCTATTTCATGCATGTCCACTGGGGGCAGGTTCAACTTTGATGATGGGGGGTCCTACTGCGGAGGGTGGGAGGAAGGCAAGGCCCATGGCCACGGCATCTGCACGGGCCCCAAAGGCCAGGGCGAGTACGCTGGCTCCTGGAGCCATGGCTTCGAGGTGCTGGGTGTCTACACCTGGCCAAGCGGCAACACCTACCAGGGGACCTGGGCGCAAGGCAAGCGCCACGGCATCGGCCTGGAGAACAAGGGCAAGTGGGTGTACAAGGGCGAGTGGACACATGGATTTAAGGGGCGATATGGGATCCGGGAGAGCACAGGGGCCAGCGGGAAATACGAGGGAACCTGGAATAATGGGCTGCAGGATGGATATGGCACAGAGACCTACTCAGATGGAGGTGAGACCAAATGTTCCTGAATAGTTTCTAATTGGTGTTTGGATTGGAGGTACAGTTTTAAGTTCCTTCAAATTCTATGCAGGTGCACATCTCACAAAAATAATGGTTGTTCAGAGAATGGTCCATGGAAGGGCAACCAAGAGTGGTTCATGCTGTGCTATCTTGAGCTGGTTACAAAAGCACAGGTTTGTTCCTCTTCCCTTTGATATAGCTCCTGCCATTGCAGGGACTTGTTCAGTCTCACCACCAGTGCATCTGATTTAACTTAATGAGGGATTAATTAGCCCAGACTGGTATCAGACACTCCAGGTCCTGAGCTGATCTAGGAGAGATTTGGAGGTGGTTAAATAATCATGATTTGAAAATGTTCTCAAGAAGAGAACAATGACTATGTATTAGTGTTCATTATACTCATCTATAGTGTTCTTAAAAGCAAAATGCACTTTCTGAGCCAGTTTAAATAATTATAAAGACATTTGTCAGGTGACTACAGAATACATATTTGGTGTTTGTAAAGGTGTTGATGGGGTGAGTGCAGATCATAACATGATGGACCATATAGGCAAGTTGTGGTTCTGTGGTTCACTCTCCAGAACCCTTTTAACAGACTTGTGGAGATGAAAGACATTCAGATAAAACAGACATCCAGTGAGAGAAAGGGAGAGAGAGAGGGAGAATTTTGGCCATTTGCAACTACTGAAAAATCCAATTGACAGCGTGGTGGTGCTGAGGTCAGTCAGTACATATGCATTTTAAAGCAGTATCACACACAGACTGACCACAGAGCAGTGAGGTGAGGATAAAGAGACAGGGATTGATGAGCGTGAGAGCAGTGTCAGGATTAAAGGCCCATTTAGTGATAACAAGCAAATGTACCACAGACCTAAGTTTACGTAACGCAAACAGCACGGCCTTACACAATGCCCGCAGCCAAACGATGGACTGTGCCGTGTCATCTGTAACACTGAGACACATTCTACTGCCCTCTGCCAGAGATTACTCTCAAAGCACAGCTGAGCCTAAATCAGACAGCAGAGGGATCTACTCAAATCATCACTGAAATAGAGATAGGTGACTGGATTCAATATTCTAACAGTATATTTTCATTTTACTCACTGAAGCTCACTCATCACAAATTTGAAAATGACCACTGGCCTTTAGATTCTTTAGGATAATACCACTTCTACAGCAAAACATGTAAATACCAGCTGCTCTTTACTATGTTTAAAGATTGTTTAAAGAAATTCATTCCAAAATGATTTACATTAAAACTTCTATAAACTTTTGTTTTAGATTTGAAAGTGTGATGTTAATGGGGGCAAAAATGTTTGTTTTCCAAGTACCTGGAAGTACCTTGTGTGTACCAAGTTTAGCCCAAGGTTAGTTTAGAAGTAAACTATATGCATGTAATTACAGTATTTACTTATTTTAACATATTTGTATATATATTCACACACACACCCACAAACACACACACGCACACACACACACAGTATATGTTACACAGTACATATATACTGTATATATGTGTGTGTGTTTATGTGTGTAATGGAAAAGTTTGGTCATCCTGTAAAAATTTTTGTAATAAAAAAGATTATCATTTTGATTTTGACAAAATTAATCATTTTAGAAATTTACGTCACCTATAATCTGTACAGTTCAATTAAAAAATCAACTATAATCTTTAAGGGTGGAAAAAAGAAATAATAATGTGCTTGCATAAGTATGGACAAATTTGAATTATGACAGCATTCAGACTTTTTGCTATCAGTATGGCACATTTTGCCTTGGCAATAGTTGCCCACTCTTCCTTGCAACAATGCTCCAAATCTGTCAGATTATCTCCTGTGTAGTGTACACCCCTCTTAAAGTCAACACGCATATTTTCAGTTGGATTCAGGTCTTGGCTCTGGCTGGTCATTCCAAAACTTTGATCTTCTTCTGGTTGTAGAAATTAACCCCAAACAGACCCTTTACATCAGGGTATTAGCTGATGTTGTCTGAATAGTTGATTTATTAATGTGCATGAACCCACAGGTGCACTCAGCTAGCCCACCGAAAGATTTCCTATCATGGGTTATAAAGGCTAGACAGTAGCCAAGTTTAGCCACTGACCATCCAGTTAGCAGGACAACAGTAACAGAAAATTGCCATTTATGGAAGGACAGAAATAGTAGATAGTCAAACTGAAATAGTGAAAAGAGAGGAGCAACAGAATAGACATTTGAGGACTAACAGAAATAGTTATATAGCATGCTCTCCTCCTCCATCTTTAATAAAGTCATAATTCCAGCTGCAAAAAACAGCCCCAAAGCCTAATGCTGCTGCCTCCATGCTTCACTGTGGATCTGGTCTTATTTTACGGATGCAGTGTTGGCTTTGCTCCTACATACCACTGCATTTGGAACTATGGCCAATATGTTAAACTTTGGTCTTATCTGACTACAACATGTTTTCTCTCATGATTCTGACAAAACATAGCTGAGCTTAGTTGTTTTTCTTTGTAAGTAAATGCTTCTGTCTTGCTCCACAGCCCAGACATATGAAGAATATATGAGATTGTTGTCACATGTATGACACAACCAGTACTTACCAGAAATTCCTGTAACTAATTTAATGTTGCTGTAGGACTTTTGGCCGTCCTGGACCAGTTTTCCTTTTGTCTTTTCATCAGTTTTAGAAGGAAGTCCAGTTTTTGATAATGTCACTGTTGTGCTAGGTCTTATCCACTTGTTGATGACTGTCTTCAAAGTGATCTACAGTGGTGCTTGTAAGTTTGTGAACCCTTTAGAATGTTCTATATTTCTGCATAAATATGACCTAAAACATCATCAGATGTCCTAAAAGTAGATAAAGAGAACCCAGTTAAACAAATGAGACAAAAATATTATACTTGGTCATTTATTTACTGAGGAAAATTATCCAATATGACATATTTGTGAGTGACAAAAGTATGTAAACCTCTAGGATTAGCAGTTAGTTTGAAGGTGAAATTAGAGTCAAATACTTGCCATCAATGGGATGACAAACAGGTGTGATTGGGCTCCCTGTTTTATTTAAAGAACAGGGATCTATTTAAGTCTGCACTTCACAACACATGTTTGTGGAAGTATATCATGGCATGAACAAAGGATATTTCTGAGGAAATCAGTAAGAGTTGTTGATGCTCATCAGGCTGGAAAATTTCACAAAACCATCTTTAAAGAGTTTGAACTCCACCAATCCACAGTCAGACAGAGTGTGTACAAATGGAGGAAATTTAACACAATTGTTACCTTAACCAGGAATGGTCGACCAACAAAGATCACACCAAGAGCAAGAAGTGTAATAGTCAGCAAGGTCACAAAGGACCCCAGGTTAACTAAACAACTTGAAGGCCTCACTCACATTGGCTGATGTTAATGCTCATGAATCCACCATCATGAAAACACTGAACAACAATAGTGTGCATGGCAGGGTTTGCTAAAGATCATGTGAAAAAGTCTGAAGGCTATTGGAAGAATGTTTTGTGGATGGATGAGACCAAAATAGAACTTTTTGGTTTAAATGGAAAGTGTTATGTTCAGAGAAAGGAAAACACGGCATTCCAGCATAAGAACCTTAACTCATCTGTAAAACATGGTCGTGTTAGTATCATGGTTTGGGCCTGTTTTGCTGCATCAAAGAATTCTAAAGGAAAATGTCAAGACATCAGTCCATGAACTGAACCTCAAGAGAAGGTGAGTAATGCAGCTAGACAATGACCCTAAGCACACAAGATGTTCAACCAAATTCTAAATCATGATTAAAAACAGTTACTGGAAACATTTAATTGCAGTTATTGCTGCAAATGGGATGGGAGTGACACCAGATACTGAAAGCAAAGGTTCACATACTTTTGATAATCATAAATATATCATATTGAATAATTTTCCTCAATAAATAAATGACCAAGTGTAATATTTGTGTCTCATTTGTTTAACTGGGTTCTCTTTATCTACTTTTAGGACTTGTGTGAACATCTGATGATGTTTAGGTCATATTTATGCAGAAATATAGAACATTCTAAGGGGTTCAAAAACTTTCAAGCACCACTGTATATAATAAGTATGGCCTAACCAAATTTGTGTTAACTTGATCATTTGCCATGAAATGGTGTGAACATTCAAATTTAATACATTTGTTGTATCATAAGCACTATTTGTAGAAATTGACAGTATTTCACACAGTATGTGAATCATGAAAACATGTGAGATGAAATATTTATTTTAAGGGCACTTAAGATTGATGAAATGTAGAGCAGAAGCTGAACTAATGTGTTTTCTAAGGTGAGCTGTGCCTCATTGAAACATGATGCTACATCATAGCTTCCCAAAGACAGACCTTAGCCCACAGATACTGACTCTTTATTGGACAAGTGGAGTGACTGTAGAGCATGGACAGGAAACAATTCCCCTCATTGGGAAATCTGGGTGCTGTTTTGTTGAAGGCACTTGATTGCTATAAAGCATTAGTGAAAAGTGCTTTGTGATCTGTGGTGAAGATACTTCTGAAAGGGCTCAAAACTGCACCTATAATGTACTTGTACATCTTTACTCCACAAGACCTTATAAAATACACAATTACATTCTACACAGTGTAATTTAACAACTGCTGTGAAATTTATAGGTTTTCCTGTGCAAAAAGTGAAATTAAGTGAAAATTCCAGTTAATTTAGTAGCGCTATTGTAAGATTATATATATATTTCAGGATAGAGGGTTACACTATTTTTGAGACTGTATAAAAACAAATGTGTTTGTGTGCTCGTTTTTGAACATCATAAATTCAGTAGAGAATAAGTTGCATAAATCTGCACTTAGCAACAGTAAAGCAAACAACAAAGTCTCTGTCATTGAGTGTGTGTGTGTGTGTGTGTGTGTGTGTGTACAGTAAGTTACCGTAGAAACACACAAACTCCTGCAACAGGTCAGAGTGTCACAGGGGACATGATGCGCTTCACTCTGATTGGCTCACTGATTCTGCTAATGGTGTTTACTTACTTGGCCCTAATCTGCTCGGCTTAATCACAGCAGAGAGAGAGAGAGAGAGAGACAGAGAGAAAGAGAGAGAGAGAGAGAGAGATCAAACTGTTGAGTAATTAAGAGTTCATTCATAATATAAACTCCACAGCTAGGCCATGTATCAGCACTATGTTCTGACAGTACCAGTCACCCAGGTTCTACCGCTGAAGTAAAGGTACCATGTTAGCCATGGTTCAGATATCCAAGCTATGAGTGAGAAAGGCAGAAACATTCTTTAGTCATCATCCTTCTAGCTATGCTAAGTTGTCAGAAAGTATCTTAGCTAGCAAGTGGACTATTAAAGATGAGGTGTGAGGCAATACTGCTGAACAAGGACACAAGCTTCATTTTAAGATGCTGGCACTGGAACTAGCAGGCTAAAAATATTCAGCAGCAAATTCAGTAAGAAAAGAGCAAACATGAACTAGAGCTAATAATAACACTAGAGCTAACATTAAATCTAATACTACAGTTAGCACTAATACTAGAGCTAACATTAAAACTAAGGGTGCTTTCACACCTACATTGATTGATCCGGACTTTCAGACTTTTCAGTTAGGTACAAACCAAAATAACAGGAGTGAAAGGGGCTGTGAACCATGGTCCAGATCAAAGGAGCAAAATTTGACTGGGCTTACTGAACCACGGTCCGGTTCTTGTGCAGTGTGAAAACACTTTTCTAGAAGGTTCAGAGTTTCTGACCAGTTACAGGAAATTGACGCAGGTGTTTCTCATCCATTCAACAACAACAACAGGAGAAGAAAAAGAAAAATAACTGCAAAAGCAGCAAAAATGAGCTGTGGTAGCACAGGGAGTGAGAAGGAGATAAAATGTTTAATTGAAATTTGGTCCTATGAACATGTGAAAATTCAGCTTGAAAAAACACAAAAATGCTGAAACATGCAGCTTATTTTCTGAGAGGATGAGAGAGAAAGGATATGACAGTACGCCAGTGCAATGTCACCTTAAGGTAAACACATGTCAACGTCAGACGCAAGTCCTTCAACAACCCAATCAGTATCAAGTGTAGGAATATGCACCAAACCTAATTGATGACAACAGGACCGGACCAAATATATACAAGGTAACAAACACACAAGCCTTGGTCCGGACCGTAGTCTGGGCTTTCAGGTGTGAAAACACCCTAACACTCCAAGTAGCACTAACACTAGAGCTAAAACTACTAACAATGTAACACTAGAGCTAACATAGGGTGACCAGATCTGAGGTGATGAAAAAGAGGACACCTTAGCGGAGGGGCGGTTGGGGGTGTATAATGTATTACATGTTCAAATACGTTTTTGGGGGGGCTTGAACACAAATGTTATTATTATTAATTACTAATAAATATTGACAAATTATGATTTATATTTTATTAATAATTACTAGTTACTATTAATAATATACTAATAATAACTATTAAATGTTATTATGAACAATAAAATAATAAAAATTAATATGAATCATTAATAAAATATTAATACATTACATATTATTTATAAATAATAAACTGTTAAAAGCATGTAGCATAAAATTATCACCCAATTCTTTTCAGT